>CM033474.1:149026365-149228865 GCA_019447015.1 Hymenochirus boettgeri
CAGGGTGGGAGCTCTCCTCTCCGGAGGAAATATGCAGAGCAGCTACCTGGACGTATATGTCCACATTTATTAAACACTATAAATTAGACATATTTTCACGTAATCAAGCAGAATTTAGCAACAAAGTTTTGGATGCTGCTTAAAAAAAATAATTCAATAAGCAAATATCAACATTGTTCCATCCCTTTAATTTAGCTTAACAAATCCCATTGATTCCCACTGTCACGTCGAGACCAGGAAAAGAAAATTACGGTAAGTATGAGAGAATTTTCTGTTTTCCCTGGTCTTTTCCACGGCAGTGGGAATCAAAAAGGGAATCTGTTTTCCGGAATGTTGCCGTTTTATCTACATATTTGCTTAAGCATCTACCAACGTCAAGTAAATTATCCTCATCTGGCATATTTGTAAGGATTATGTCTTCATTTATGTGAAACGATGACACAACTTTAGGAAGAAAAGAATCATCTGTTCTTAAGATTACCATGTCGCTCAGAAACTAAATGAATGGTGGAGAAGCTCTTAAGGCTCTAATTTCGTTTATTCTTATTGCCGATGTTATGGCTACCAGAAATAAAGTTTTAAGAATAAGGTTTTTTTATGGATGAGGAAACTATAGGTTCAAAAACATCCGATCGGAGGAAGTCTAATACTAACGGGAGGTCCCAAAGTGGAACTCTGTTTTTGATCAGAGGTCTAAGATGTTGTACTCCAGAAAAAAAACTGATTATTAAAGGGTCTAGAGCCCTTTTGGTATTGGAAATTGCCGATATGGCTGAGACCTGTCTTTTAAGAGAGGATAGAATCGGTCTTGTAGAAAATCAAGTCGATTGGCCACTGTTGTGATTTCTGATGATAATTTTTTATTTGTACACCAGTCTGAAAATGTTTGCCAGGTTTTATAGTATGAGTTGGATGTTGATGGTTTTCTGGATGACATTAGTGTAGAGATTGCGTTTTCTGATATACCACAGTTTTGCATGAACCTCCTTTCAGCAGCCATGCTGTGAGGTTGAAGCTGGAGGAGTATTGGCCCCTGGCTGAGTAGATCTTTGGTTTGTGGAAGTCTGATCGGTTGGATGATGGACAAGGATAGGGCCCATTGGAACCATGACCTTCTCGGCCACCATGGTAGTATAGCTATAACTAGCGCTTTGTCCCACTCTATTTTCTCCAGAACCCTGGGGATCATAGGTCGAGGGGTAAAGATGTATCCCAGCCTGAATTTCCATAGGATAGAAAAAGAGTTGTTCGTTATGGCCTGGCTGTGGTGAACCAAGAGCAGTATGTTTTGATTTTGTTGTTCTGTTTGGATGCCATGAGGTCTATCACTGGGTATCCTATTTGTTGACATATTCTGGAGAATATGTTCCGGTTGAGACTCCATTCTCCAGGCATTATCTGTTTCCTGCTCAAATAATCGGTTTTCAGATTCTGGGAACCCAGAATATGGACAGCTTGGATATGAAGAAGGTGTCTCTCCCCCCAGTCCAATATTTCCATAGTTTTGTCCCATAGGTTTTGACTGCGGGTACCCCCTCCCCTGTTCAGATAAGACACTACTGTTGTGTTATCTGAAAATATCAGTACTGATGAATTCCTGATTATCAATTTGAGTGCTTGAAAAACTGCTGTTAGTTCTCTGAGGTTCTGGGAACTGTTTGCCGAAATTGCCGTGGTTATGTCCCAGGTCCACTGGGTCAACTTCCCCAGACATGTTGCCCCCCATCCTGTCGGGCTGGCGTCTGTCACTATTTTTTTCCAGTGAGGGGGATTCAGATCTTCTGGTTTGAGGTTGTGGACTTTCAACCACCATCTCAATTCCACTATTAGAGATTCTGGAAGAAAGATTATCTGGTGTGGGTTGTCGCCCAGTTTCCAGTTCTTCAATAGATGTATCTGTAGAGGTCGGGGGTGCCTCATGTACCATTTTACTACATCTTTTGTAGATATTAATTTTCCGAGTACCCTTTGGCATACTTGGGTTATTGAAAATTGGAATTTGATTAGACTTCCGATAATATGTTCTGAATGCGAGACTGTGGTAAAGATACCTGCATCCTTACTGAATCTAGAGTTGTCCCTAAGAAAATCATCTGTTGGGAGGGTAGTAGATTGGACTTTTTCAGATTTATTATCCACCCATGATTTTTCAAGCATTGTATTGTTGTCTGTATATGTGTTACCAGGGTCTCCTTTGTTTCTGCCTTGATTAAGATATCGTCTAAATACCTAAATATTTGGACTCCTTGGATACATAGGAAGGCTAGAAGTGGAGCAAGGATTTTTGTAAATGTGCGTGGGGCTGAGGAAAGGCTGAATGGTAGAGCCTTAAACTGCCAATGCTTGTTGAAGATGAAGAATCTGAGAAGTTTCCTGTTGGTATTTGTTATTGGTATATGCAAGTAAGCATGTTTTAAATTGATCTTCACCATCCAATCGTTGGGTTTTATTTGTTGGGTTATTGATCTTAGGATATCCTTTTGAATTTCTTTTTTATGACGAATTTGTTCAGGAATCTGAGGTCTAGGATAGATCTTGCTTCTCATGACTTTTCTCCTCATGAACAAAGGTGAGTAAATTCCTTTGAATCTTTGGTTGAGAGATACTGGTTCTATTACTCTTTGTTGCTGTAATGTTAATATGGCTTCTAGAAATGTTAGTTTGTGTTTTGTGAGAGATAGGTTCCTTGATTTGATGAATCGATGATGATCTTGTATCTGTTAGAATAAATATCCTGCACTAGCCACGCCGGACCCTGATGACTGTCTTAGACCCAGTAAAAGACCCTTACAGCACCGGGTGAAAGAATGACACCACACAAAATGTAGCAGAACTCTCTTTCTCAGTTTATTCATTTGGTACATTAGAATATAACAAACCAGAAAAGGGGGCATTGCCAGACTTCGTGTCTACAGATGAGGTAAAACATCGATTGGAATGCAAGGATAGAGTCAGGTTGACACACGATGTGGGAGGCAAAAGACCTTGAGCTCACTGGGAAGCTCAAGTGTTATCAATACCATGAAATGAGAAAGAACATTTGGAAACAAAACATCTGCAATAACATGACAATAATATAAGACAAAATGGTGGATAGAAATAAGCTGGCTGCTATTAGGCTATGTGTTTATAGTAATTATATAAAAACCTAACAGTATCCTTGGTGAATAGTTCTCTGTGGTTGAATAAAAATTGGATAGCCTTCCTCCTACTTTATCTTCTTGTTTACTAATATAGCCATAATTTTCTTCCCCTGATTGCGTTGTTTTTGAGTCCACGAAAGGACTGTTGGTTGTCATTCCTCCATGATCTTTGGAAGAATGGTTTCCCTGGTCTATATTGTTTAGCCTCACGTAAGTTGGGTTGTTTTTAAATTAGGGTCTAAAAATCTTATTCTGTATTAGAAGACTTTTCTTGCTAGAATTGCTGTCAATTAGGTCTTCTAGCTTCTTTCCAAAGAGCATGGTACCTTCAAACGGTACAACAGCTTTCTGTTGTTTGAGCCACAAGGCTCGTCTGGCTACAACTGAGTATCCCATAGATATGGATATAAGTATTACTGAGTCCAATAATGCCTCAACTATAAATTCGTTAGCAAATTTAATGTCTTGAAGAGACTTTACAATTTCAGCTCTTGGAACTCCTTGGGCCCTATTTATAAAAGATCGGTATCGTTATCGTAAAATACCGATCGTTATCGTAAAATAACGACCGGGTTTTTACCGACAACGACCGTTATTTACCGATAACGACCGGTATTTACCGATACCGGTCGTTATTTACCGATAACGACCGGTATTTACCGATATCGGTAAATAACGGTCGTTATCGGTAAATACCCGGTCGTTATTTTACGATAACGATCAGTATTTTACGATACGATTACCGATCTTTTATAAATAGGGCCCCTGATTGGGAGCAGATTCTATCTCTTTTATCCATATTCTGCTAGCCCGGTAATGGCTATTGGGGGTCTCATGGCAGAACCTGCCATGAGACACTTTTCAGAGCTGTTTCTTCTTTGCGGTCCATGGGATCGCGAAGTGATGTGGAGTCGTCTGTGGCTACTGCCATTTACCTGGCCATCTTGGCAATTGGTGTATCAATCCTTGGGGCTTGCTCAAGGTATTTCAAATCGTCTTCCAAAAATGAATATAAATTTTGTAGATTTTTAGAAATGGCAAATTTCTTGTCCGGGTTCTTCCATTCGGATGAAATGATTTCTTGAATCTGATGATGAAAATGGAACACCAACTGCTCACTGGACTTCTTTTTGAACATCATATTCTCTGGAGAGCTAGCAGGTTGTTCTGGTGATATACATAAAGTTGATCTCATCTTCGAGATTATTTGGTCTAACGTATCTTGGGAGAATAATTCAGTTTTATATGAGGTTGAGGGACCTTCGTCAGTGGTATCCTCTGCATTTACTAGCTCTACTGGTTCTCTGAAGGAATCTAAAGTTTCAGTAAGTTTGGTTTCAGGAATATTAGCTGACATCTGGGCCATAGCAATATTCGCTGCCTGCTGGGCAGGGAACAAATAAATCTCCATATTTTTAGCATTGCATCAGGAGATTCCTCTTTAGGTCAATAGCTGCTATCTTGCAGCTATTATCAGTTGATCAATTATAATGGAACCATAAAAAATTGGCCATAAAGGATGTCCCATATATATTGTCAGGAATCAGCCAAAAAATGCCAATGTTTCAAACTATCTTAATTCCATTTTTAATTTAACAGGGAAATATATTCCAACATTGGATCTTAAGATATGCTTTATATGTCTTGTTATCACTAAGTGGCATCTTCTGTTTAGTCCTTAATATTTAGAACTAAGCCTTTTTTAATGTTTTATGATGGTAGTATCACCATCTTTCAGAGTTTTAAGAGCACTGAATTCTGAATAAAATAAATTACTATTAAACTTATTATTATTTAAAACGTTTTTTGAAATGCAGAGCCCTCAGACCTCTTTCCACTAAATAAACTCTTTAAATCGATCCACACAATCTGTCCTACAATGTATAGAATAATAATAAGATTTACTTCAACCCCGCCAGTACTTTTGAATCCATCTGCAAAGTATTTTTATAAATTTAGGAAAAGGGCTGCAAAATGTGCAGAACACCATGAAGGCTTTCTTCGCTGTTCTGCACATTTGCAGCCCTTTTCCTAAATTTATTAAAATCACTTTGCAGAGTGGATTCAAAAGTCCTGCACAATTTTATATCAACAAAACAACAAGAATATGTATATACTCGAGTATAAACCGAGTTTTTCAGGCTGTAAAACCAGCCTGAAAACTTGGACTCTGTTTATACTCGAGTCACTAAGTTGTAGGTACCTGTAAGCGTCCTCTCCATTCCGGCAGCAGCGTCCTCTCCATTCCGGCAGCCGCACGATCATTCCATGTACTGGCGCGCGGCCGACGGCACTGCCCGGCGCCAAGCCCGGCGCCAATTAGTGACGTCAGCCGGGCGCCCAGTACAGGGAATGAGCGCGCGGATGCCGGAATGGAGAGGACGCTGCTGCCGGGATGGGAGAGGATGCTGCTGCCGAATGAGAAGACACTTACCTTCAATGCCAGCAACAGGAACCCTGGATGGAGGAGAGCCGACAGGTCCTGGATGAAGGAAAGCCCACAGGTACAAACTGAACTGGGTGGGAGGGTGAGGGTGGCATTCAAGATGTTGGAAACTACAACTCCCAGCATGGTTTTAGCTGGGAGTTGTAGTTTCCAAACATCTTGAATGCCAAGTTACTACCCTCGGTTTATACTCGAGTCAACAACTTTTATTAGATTTTTTAGGGGAAATTGGGTACCTCGGTTTATACTCGGGTCGGTTTATACTCGAGTATATACGGTACATGAAATTAAAAGACACAGGGCCCATTTCAGACACCTGATGATCATCACTGGTACAACTATAATTTTTTTTTTTCCTTTTATAACCACACTTTGTAGTCTATTTTTAAAGCAATTCTCAACCACTGTTCCACTGTTTGGATCTAAAAAATGTGATCCAAAAACGACTTTAGGTAAATTGACAGAAATTGCTCTCCTGAGAATATTTGTAATTTATTGTCATTGTTTATTTTGCATAGTTTTGAAGATATTTCCATTTTTGTGTGTAATATGGCAGCAGCATCACCAGGTCCCCCGCACTTCCTGCGTCCTGCTCTGAAACCATGCCAGTGGATGACAGTCAATCTGCCCTGTGTCTCCTCCTCCCCTTGCAGCCCCCCTCCTCTTGTCTCTCCCACTCATGGACCCCATGGCCCCTCCATTTGCAGGCACCCTTTGGCCCCATGCTGTCCCGCCCACCCACTCATGTCTCGTGGTCCTGCCCACTCACGGTTCCCGTGGCCCCGTCCACTCATGGGTCCTGTGGCCCCGCCCATTTCTGGGTGCCGTGGGACACTCAGACCCCCTACAGAAAACTGTGTGAAAACAGCCTTTTCAGGCAGAGTGAGAACTCTGCCTGAAAAGGCTGTTTTCACATAGTAAGAGAGTATAGCTAAATATTCCCTTACCTTCACTGTGAGGATCTTCACTTCATACAGCAGGGAAGGGAGGGACTTCCTGTCTCCTGTCCTGTCACTGAAGTTTGAGGCTGTGCTCGCCGGCGGCGAGGTGGAGGAGCAGGAGGAGGAATATTACATGTCAGCCTCCCACCCATTAACTTTCTGGTCAGTTATTTCTTTATATCTTGGGCTGTGGAGCATGTAGAGAGGTGGTTGATGACTCGTTTTAAAGGTAGGAAACTTTCATGTAAACGAAACTTGTTTGGAGACCACAGTTCCCCTTTAATTCAATAAGCAACATTCTATAAGGTAAATATCAAATGCCTTTGTATAATCCAAAAGAAAAACACTTCCACTGAATGCCAAGATCTAGATTCCCGGTTTCTTCTTCATAAAACAAACAAAAAAAAAAAGACCGGCATATTTTATTTGAGATCAACTTCTGATTACATAGTAACATAGTAATTAAGGTTGAATAAAGACATACGTGCATCAAGTCCAACCTATTCACTTTTTTTTTTTTTTTTAACCCTACCTAACAGTTGATGCAGAGGAAGGCAAAAAAACCCAGCTAAAAAGGGGGAAAAAATTCCTTCCTGACTCCAAACGGCAATCGGAAAGTATCCCTGGATCAACCAGATCTATATGCATTAATACCAGTAATTATCAATATTCTTTAGTTTAGAAACTTATCCAGGCCTTTTTTAAAGTTATTCAATGAACTTGCCATTACCACTCTGCTGGATGACAGTTCCTCAGTTTTCACCGTTCTCACGTAAAGAACCTCTCTAACCTGAGATGAAACTTCTTTTTCCAACCTTAAAGATGTCCACGTGTCCTCTGATAGACCTATTAGTGAACATGCACCAGAGAGCTCATTGTATGGGCCATTAATATATTTGTACAAGGTTATCATGTCCCACGCAACCGCCGCTTCTCCAATGTAAACAGCCCTAACTTGTCTAATCTGCCTGCATATTCAAGCCCCCCATTCCCCTTATAATTTAGTTGCCCTTCTCTGAACTGCCTCAATTTCCAGATGTCCCTTTTGTATATGGGATTCCAAACTGCACCGCATATTCCAAATGAGGCCTTACCAGTGCCTTGTAAAGAGGGAGAATATATTTTTTCTCTCTGAATCTATTCCCCTTTTTATACAAGACAATATCTTGCTAGCTCTAGCTGTTGCTACCTGGCATTGTTGCTACAGCTAAGTCTGTTATCTAACAGAAACCCCAAATCTTTTCCATTACGATGAACTTAACACAGAGTTTATTATGGGTAGATGGCACAGGGATTATTAAATCCCAAATCATCACCTTACATTTATCTACATTGAATCTCATCTGCCATTCTGCTGCCCATTTTATAATCTATCTAGGTCTGCTTGCAGCACTTGCACATCATTGGAAGTTTCCAAAGCTCTGCATAATTTAGGTCATGAGCAAACACAGAGACCTTGCTCTCAATGCCCCCTCTAAGTCATTTATAAACAGATTAAACAGAAGCGGCCCCAGTACAGAACCCTGAGGCACTCCGCTTAGAACTTAGCCCACTAGATGTAGCTCCATTAACCACCCTCTCTGTTTGCCGTCCAATAACCAGTTCTCTATCCATGAACAAAGGTTTTCTTCAAGGCCAACAATCCTCAGTTTATACATTAGTCGCCTATGTGGCACAGTATCAAAAGCTTTTGCAAAATCCAAATATACCACATCCACTGCTGTGCCTGAGTTCAACTTCTTACTCACTTCTTCAAAAACCAATTAAATTTGTCTGGCATGATCTATTTCTCATAAACCATGCTGACTACTACTAATAAGATGATCTCTGGAGACAAAGTCAAGGATATGATCCCTTAACAAAGTTCCATCACCTTCCCTACCACTGATGTTAGGCTTACAGGTCTATAGTTACCAGCTGTGAACGACTACCTTTTTTGAATATTGGTATTACATTGGCTTTTTCCAATCCAGCGGCACATCCCCAGACAAAGCGAATCTGAAAAATGAGAAACAGTGGTCTAGCTAGAACTGAACTAAGCTCTTTTAAAATCCTAGGATGCAATCCATCTGGTCCTGGCGCTTTATGATATTAACTTTGTCTTTGTTTCCGTACCATATCCTCCGTTATCCAATGTGAAAACTCTTCATTTCTTCCCTGCATATTGTCTACAATCCCTACCGTAAGGACAAGGATTCTCACAGTAAAAACAGATGTAAAAAAACGGTTTTGCAGATTAGCCTTTCGGCATCCTCTACCCCACCTCAGCTCCATTATTTAATGGTCCCACATTCTCAGTCCTCATCTTTTACCATTTAATACTTAAAAAACATTTTGGGGTTGGACTTGCTTTGTTCGGCAATCCGTATTTCATTTCTATTTAGCTAGTTTAATTGCTTTCTTGCACTCTTTATTACAGCTTTGTACTCCCTATAAGCCTGTTCTGTGCCTTCTGTTTTCAAACTTTTAAAAGCCCTTTCTTTTTTTCCATTTCCTTTTTACTGAGCATTAAGCCATGCGACTGGACCTAATTTTTTTACACTTGTTACCTAAAGGTACCGATTTGGAAATGTAATAGTTAATATCCCTTTAAAAGTGGTCCACATCGCTCAGTTTCTTTACCTAGAAACAGTTCCCCCCAGTCTATGGCAGGATCGATTCCTTTAAAAGCATAAAATTAGCTTTCCTAAAGTTAAAAGTTTTTGTAACCCAGTGCACTTTAGTTTTTTGCAACCTATATTAAATGACACTGTATCATGTCACTATTCCCTAAGCTTCCCATTACCTTTATCTCCATAATGAGCTCAGGGTTATTAGATATCACCAGATCCAACAACGCATTCTGTCTAGTAGGAACTTCTACCATCTGTGAAAGAAAATGCTCATATAGAAATGTAAGAACTTTATACTTTAGAGGTGCTGGCAGTTCCCTTACTCCAATCTATGTCAGGGTAGTTAAAATCCCCCATGACCAGAACATGCCCCATACCAGCAGCCTTCGCCAACTGCATATGGAGATTCATTCTCCACCTCTTCTCGGCATTTGGCGCTTATACATACTCCAACAATTAATTTACCTACCTTCTTGCTTCCTGCACAGTTCCACCCATAATGTTTCTGCCGTATCATTTGCTCCCCCATCTATTCCATCTTTAATTTGGCTTCATTCCTGTTTAACTCATACACCCTCCTCCTTTCCTATTAACTCGGTCATGTCTAAATAAGGAGTATCCCTCAATATTTACTGTCCAAATGAATGGCCAGTATGGGGAACAAAACTGCACCTGGTAAGTCATGTGTTTAAACATTTGAATGGCAAATTGGCCAAAATCTCATTTATATATGGCCATGGCCAGCATAAGTTACATTCTTTCCAACAAATTTGACCGGTACAGTACCATTTTTCAAAGAACTGTACAGGCTAATATGCACCCTACTGATTTATATTGGATTTTTCAGAAAGTAGCAGGGACTCTACCTCCTAAACTAAGTTATGCTAAGTTCTACAAGGTAAAGGAGAGACAGATTTAAGCAGGGCTTGCTGCTGGAGATCCTTTTAACATACACACAACAGGAAGGCAAGCTCAGCTTCACTGCATTTAACTTAAAGGGCAATTTACCCCCCTCCCTCTCCCAGCCCTCAACCCTGGGTCTTACCTAATTCAACATAAGGAACCTTTCAAAGTAGGCTTTGTGAAGCTGGCTCTGGCCCCAACCCCACCACAATTTAGCATTAATAGAAGGGAGCCTTCTGCTGGAATTAGCCAGTCCTGTTGTAGTCTGGGATTATGACAGGGAGCCAACAGGCTTTTGAGAGTTATTTCTGCTAAATTAGGTAATTTATTGGGATGAGAACCCTGTAATTTAGGCCCCTACTCTGGGTACTGTTAAGTGAGGGGGGTCTTTTTATAGGGTGAAATGGCCTTTATTGGCTGCCATTAAGTAGTTGCCAGATTTTCACTACAATGTTTGTCTGAATTAATTTATTTATCATTGGCATCCATTAACACTGCTGTAAATGTGGAGGGGCCAGTTACTCTGTTGTCAATATATATTATTGGCTACTTAATGATGTAAATGTTTAGGAGGGCAGAAACTCTGCTATCAATAAACCTGCTTTAAATATGCATGTCTGTCAGCAACCCTGCACCTACTTGTAGTCATTTCTTTGTATATTTTTGACTGGATTTGGGGTGAGGCTGTGGGTAGCACAAGGGGCATTTCCAAGTGTAACTTTTTCTGTTGGAGGGTATGATGTGATATAAAATGTATTCCATTATCTTATCCCTTAATATTCAGACTAAAAGCTTTTCTACAACAAATGTCAAACTGACAGGCCTAAAATTACCTGGTTGGAAAAAGGATCTCTTTAAGAATAAAGGCACCATATTAGAAATACTCAAATATTATATACAGTGTCTGGCAACTTACTTTTAGTTCCTTTAAGAACCTTGAATGTAAAATATGTAGAAGCATGACATTATCAGAGAAATAGGCAAAAAGAGCCACACAGCCTCTGGATTTGCTAACCGTTCGTATCTCTTATCTCCCTGTATAACTTTTAGAAACAAATCTAAACTGTTTGTTCTGCTTTATTTTACCTTGTGGGGGGTATTACCTTACTAATAACCTTACCATTTGCCTTTTGCAAGTTGCATAAGGTACAACCTCATTATAATGCATTGCATAAATTACCTGTTATTATATACATTTTTGCTATAGTTGGATAGATTTGTATAATGGCCATTTGTACTGGAAAGTTCTTAAGTCATTTTCCTTTGATATAGCTAGCCAGTCTCATTGTATTTGCTTTTAATATGGTGCTCTTTTTTGAAATAGCATTTAACTTTTTTATGTGAAGAGATGTCATCTGCCAGTGCCTGCACTATGCAGGGCTGATATCAAAGCACAACACTATAACCTAACATTTAGGAATGCATTTCATCTATGTTTGAAACACCTTCCAGCTTTTAGTTCATATTTTTTATACAACTACATGCACGGAACGACTTTGCAATGACAGCCCCTGTTTATATTTACATAGTGAAACACTTTGACAAGCCAATAATTGGCAGACTTATTTTTATTACAGTTATTACTGCACTTGTGCAAGAAATATCAGAACTAAAAGCTTGCACTTGCAGCTCCTACTTCATAAGCTAAAAGGATATATTTAATATGTGGTGGAATAATGACAAGCAGGCTGTTTGGCTGTGTTGGCGATTGAATACAGATTTGTGGGAGAACAGGCACCATTCATTTTTATTCACAGCCAGGGGGATCTGATTAGTTTAACATGTAGAGTACTTTTCAGTTTGGTTTCATTCCACCAGTAGAGTTTTTAAAAAATCGAATTTCATAGCAGTAAAATCTTCTGAATAAGTGCACTGCGTAACACATTGGGAATAACATATTATATTAAATAATTTGCTAGATTGTATAAAATTAATCAGAAACAGTATTGAAAAACATTTCAGGTTAATGTAAACCACTATTTTATATTAGTCCAGGTAGGTGTAATTCAGAAAACAGAATGGAGCAGAATGGGCAGAAGGAGCCCTAAATGAATGGAAGATGGAGAAGAAAGGAGAACAACTGAAATTAAGGTGTCAGAAAAAAGGAATGAGGAAGAGAAGGTGCAGGAGGGAGAGCAGAATAGCCATTTAACCTAAGCAAGTTATTAACTCATATGCTAATGGTTCATGTTCAATAAAGCTCATTTATCAATAGGGTGGCTGTGGATGAGGGCTACAATTTGTTACTGGGTGTGTCTTATGGTATTTTACTATGCAAGGTTTAAGGTAAAGCATTTTTTCCCTAAGATGTAAATGTAGACCTGTTTATATTTCTCTAAAACTATATCTTTTTATCAAGACAAGTATTTCATACACCACATTTTCGTATCACATGAAGGAGGTAAATAAGAAGATCAATAAACGTCTTAATCTAATAATTAGCTTTTATATAGCAGGGTAGCAAGTGTGTGTATAAACAGCCATGTTGTTTTATTTGCAGTACTGGAGTAGTTTTAATTGTGTGACAATGAAGAAATTGCTGTTTTATTAGCCAAATTGGCTATTATATTATGAAAGAATCACTGTAATTATGAAGTAGTTCTTAGATCTCATTATTTTCCAACATGAAACCAATATCTCAATAAAAGGAAAAGCATTAATTTTTTTTTTTTAATTGCATACTAGAGTTTAAGAACTATAGATGGAGTAGGAGTTTGATTAATTATTTTCATAAATGTATTGGGAGTGCAAAATTGTGCATGTGCTATTGCAGCAACCAATCAGATATTATCATTTTACTGGGCTACCTCTGTTAAAGAGCATTTAACATGTTTCTGCATCAACCCCACTTTGTGGTGTTATGAAGATTGGACCAATCCTCAAGGAAATTAATCCTCTATCCAGAGTAGTAGAGATGTTCGAAACTGGGTTTGAAGGTTTGAAAAATCTTATATTCTAAAATGAACCCAATAGTAGTTAATGGGAGTAACCGAATACAGGTAGGGTTATACCTGTAGCAAGAGAAGTTCCTATATGCTACACCGAATGGTTCCTCCAATCCACACACAATTCCAGGTAAGTAAAATGATGTGTGTAGCATATAAAAGGCACAGACTGGATGCTGTGAAAATAGTAAACTTTATTGTAACAAACATGTGTGCTACATGTTTCGGACCAACATCCTTTTTCAGGACGTTGGTCCGAAACATGTAGCACACATACAATACACACAATAAAAATACAAGTACTTAGCCAGAATAAGGTATGAAATCTTGCCATAGAAATATGATTGACTTTTAAAGCAACTATAACAATTGCCCTATTTAATCTGTATTTTCAAGCAGAATTCAAAGTTATAATTAAATATACCTTTAGATATATCATTCATTATGTATTTTTTTATTTTATTGCAGCAGAACTTCCTCCGACACCCCACCCCCACCACCGTCCCCGCCAGAGGAAGAATGTAAGTGCAGCCTATTGAAAAAAAAAAAAATTCCAATTTTTCATTTGTCCAAGGCCACATTACAGGCACATGAGCGCTCCAGAAACAAGCATACAAGCGCGTGTTTCGGTGCGCTCATGTGTATTGCCTTGCGAGTGCAGTACGATTGCACAATTGTGCAAAAATGAGGATACATTAATTGTGCCCTAGTTATCCAAATGTTTGCATATTTTTTGACAACTTCTCCGAGATTGTTTTAGTAAAGTATTTGAACATTTAATGACAGTGAGAGTTAAAATAAATTTCTTTTTTTTTAGAACTACCACAACTACCCTCCGGGCTCTCCATTGCCCCCACCGGGCAGTCCACCGCCCCAAGTGGAGGAACCTGGCATCAGCCAGACACGTAAGTGCATCCTAAGCAATTTTTTTATCTTTTTATTGACCTTGATTGTCAGCAAATAATTAGTGAAATATCAGTGATAATTAAGGTGAATTTATTATTTCACTGATAGAATTTTTGTAAAAAAAAATTCAACAAATTATTAATTTGGCTTGAGAGACAGCACAGTTCTTCTCATTTTTCATTCCTATTTATTGTCCCCGACTCCCCATTGTTTGGGCTATATCTTGTCCCTCAGTTTTTGAGCTTAAGTCACAAAATTTGGTCCAAACGTGCAGTAAAGTGTGCGATATTCTATGTATCCTTTCCAACATTGTCGACAACACAACCATGAACCCCACACAGCATTCACACCTATGGGGCAACTAAAGTGAAAATGAAATGTTGATTTTTATAAATGGTAAATGATACCCACTAAACCTAACAGATACAGGTAAACACAACACAACACTGATATCCTCCACACCCAACCTCCCAAACATCCCTTAATTTTTTTGGTCTGAAGAAATACCTTCAGATATATCATTGTTTTTTTTATTTAAATCTTCAGATGTGATGACTCTCAACCCACACCCCCCTACCCTGACTGAGACGCCAGCGTGGAGGGATGAGGGTCCCTCCTGCAGCCACAACGTAAGTGCATCCTAGTGAGTTATGTTTTTTAAAATCTTTCATTAACCAGTTTTTCATTGCATTTTTGTGGTTCAAAAATTATCAGAATGTCCTACGTAGCCTTTATGAAATGTTCTTATACATGTAATATTACTAATGGATTGGATAGTGATTGTTGAAATAACACTTTTTTTTTCTAGACAGGGACCAGCCTCTCCAGGCCTTCCACCCTCTCCAGGTCTCCACCTCTCCAGCCGCTCCACGCCTCTCAGTCTTCTGGAGGTCATGATTCAAAATCGTAAGTAAATCATATAACGTTAATGAAATGTTATATACAAGACTATTAATATCTGTATTTTCCAGTGTAAAATCCACGCTACATGATGCAACAATGGGTACTGTGGGTTTGACAATGCTTTTATGGGGGCTGCACACTTCCAAAATTTTTTGTATGTAGCACAGTCCTGTGATACAAACCAAGAATGTTCTGATATATTTTCGCATAAAACGACTCATGTTGCAGGACCCCTAATAGAGTCGTTATGGTCTTGCCTGACCCAGTCCCTGCGGTTGATTCAGTTGCTCAGTAGAGATTGAGCTGTGTGACCCATCCAACAGCCATCAGTAGAAATCACTGTTACCATAACTAGTATGCATATAAAATAAGAATTTTAGAAATAATGATATTTTATACTGAGCTTTCCATTTTATGACATACCGCAAACTTATTGCATTGCAGTACCATGTATGTGTAAGTAGCTGTCAGGTGCAAATTGCATCACCCGCATGGTGCTTTAGGAAATGTGCTCGAACATCTTTTAACACAATTCTCTCAATCTTTCCCCACAGAATTCGATTGACCAGACTGGAGAGGAAACAGAACAGTCCTCACGAACAGCGATTGACCAGACTGGAGAGGAGGAATCCCTTCCCGTAAAGCCCACAAATATATATATTTTTATTTATTTTTGTTGTATGTTTTTGTATAATATGTTGTGAAGGTTCTCATTCATCCAGGTCATGGTATAATCTGTTGTATTCAATTAGATCAACTGGACTTGAAATGTAGTTCTTGAAGACGTTTCGCTAGTCATCCGACTGGCTTTCTCAATTCAGATTCTTCTGAATTGAGAAAGCCAGTCGGATGACTAGCGAAACGTCTTCAAGACTACATTTCAAGTCCAGTTGATCTAATTAGATATGTTTTTGTAATAGTTAAAAAAAAAAAAATAGGATCTACCCTCATAAAAATTTTTGTTAACAAAAGAATGTTTCTGGGCTTTATTTTTCAATATAAGTGATTATTCTTATAGATTCATAATCAATTTTTATTTGAAAATTACAATACACATATCTATTTAGCTAGCTCTATGTCTAGTAATTATAATTGTATATACTTACCATTAATGCCATTAAACACATTGGCCACATTCCCCTATTAGTAGTTTGCACACAAGTGAAAGAAGGTGATGGGGGTACTGGGTTACATAATGTTCCATGCAGTTTGCCACCATGTTGAAGAGCCGGAGGTTTGGCCCACTGGACATACCCCTCACCCCATTGGCTCTCTCCTCAGAGTATGCTTCGTGCAAGGATAGCAGGTGAAAGGGTAAGGCTTCGTAGGAAAGCACACATTGAGTTACAGCAGGCCCACTGCAGTTTGCCACCATTGTTGAGAGCCAGGCAGGTTTGGCCTATGGACATACCCTCACCCCATTGGCTTCTCTCCCTCAGAGTATGCTTCATGCAGGGAAATCAGGGGAACAGGTAGGAACAGCACCATTGAGTTACAGCAGGCCCACTGCAGTTGTCCACCATTGTTGAAGAGCCAGGCAGGCTTGGCCCACTGGACATACCCCTCACCATTGGCTTCTCTCCTCAGAGTATGCTTCGTGCAAGAGAAGACAGGTGAAAGGGTAAGGCTTCATAGGAACAGCACCATTGAGTTACAGCAGGCCACTGCAGTTTGCCACCATTGTTGAAGAGCCAGGCAGGCTTGGCCCCATTGGACATACCCCTCCACCCCATTGGCTTCTCTCCCTCAGAGTATGCTTCGTGCAAGGAAAGCAGGTGAAAGTTAAGGCCTGTCGGAACAGCACCATTGAGTTACAGCAGGCGCACTGCAGTTTGCCACCATTGTTGAAGAGCCAGAGGTGGCCCCACTGGACATACCCTCACCCCATTGGCTCTCTCCCTCAGAGTATGCTTCGTGCAAGGGAAAGCAGGTGAAGGGGTAGGAACAGCACACATTGAGTTACAGCAGGCCCACTGCAGTTTGCCACCATTGTAGAAGAGCCAGGCAGGTTGGTCCCATTGGACATACCCCTCACCCCATTGGCTTCTCTCCCTCAGAGTATGTGTGCAAGGGAAAGCAGGTGAAAGGGTGGGAGAACAGCACCATGAGTTATGCAGGCCCACTGCAGTTTGCCCCATGTTGAAGAGCCAGGCAGGCTTGGCCCCAGGACATACCCCTCACCATGGCTTCTCTCCTCAGAGTATGCTTCGTGCAAGGGAAAGAGGTGAAGGGTAAGGCTTGTAGGAACAGCACCATTAGTTACAGCAGGCCCACTGCAGTTGCCACCATTGTTGAAGGGCCAGGCAGGCTTGGCCCCATTGGACATACCCTCACCCCATTGGTTTCTCTCCCTCAGAGTATGCTTCGTGCAAGGGAAAGCAGGTGAAAGGGTAAGGCTTCGTAGGAACAGCACCATTGAGTTACAGCATGCCCAAACTTTTTAATATAGAGTACTGCTCTCGGGCCAGGAGGATTGACCCAGAGCAGAAAACATTAGCCACAGAGTAGCTGTTGCAGGGTATGAGATGGTCAGAGTAGGTGACACCACAAAGGTGCCTCATGGAGAGAGAAGGAGAACAAAAATGGAGTACTGCTCTCGGGCCAGACAGGATTGACCCAGAGCTGAAAACATTAGAACACAGAGTAGCTTTTGCAGCTATATGAGATGGTCAGAGTAGGTGACATCACAAAGGTGCCTCATGGAGAGAGATGGAAGAACAAAAATGCAGTACTGCTTGGGCCAGGCAGGATTGAACCAGAGCTGAAAACATTAGCCACAGAGTAGCTGTTGCGGCTGTATGAGATGGTCAGAGTAGGTGACACCACAAAGGTGCCTCATGAGAGAGAAGGAAGAATAAAAATGGAGTACTGCTCCAGGCCAGAGGATGACCCAGAGCTGAAAACATTAGTCACAGAGTAGCTGTTGCGGCTGTATGAGATGGTCAGAGTAGGTGACACCCACAAAGGTACCTCATGGAGAGAGAAGGAAGAACAAAAATGGAGTACTGCTTTCGGGCCAGCAGGATTGACCCAGAGCTGAAAACATTAGCTACAGAGTAGCTGTTGCGGCTGTATGAGATGGTCAGAGTAGGTGACACACCAAAGGTGCCTCATGGAGAGAAAGGAAGAACAAAAATGGAGTACTGCTCTCGGGCCAGGCAGGATTGACCCAGAGCTGAAAACAGCCACAGAGTAGCTGTTGCGGCTGTATGAGATGGTCAGAGTAGGTGACACACCAAAGGTGACCTCATGGAGAGAGAAGGAAGAACAAAAATAGAGTACTGCTCTCGGGCCAAGTAGGATACACCCAATCTTAGAAAATTTAGCCACAGAGTAGCTGTTGTCGCAGAGCATTTGTTATTTCACAACCTGAATGCAGTAGAGCAAGGTAGGACCATATATGGCCCCGCCAATAAGAAAAATTTGCCATTTGCCAGCTAAGCTGGCATCAGCTAAGCCTCTAGGTGGAAAATGAGGCGGAAGGAGCAGTACGGGTGGCCAGGGGCAGGAGGCCTTCAGTCACAGGCATCAGTAATAGGGGTGCTGTACTGAGATGTGATCCACGCCTCATTCATCTTGATGAATGTAAGGCGGTCCACATTCTCAGTGGAGAGACGTGTCCTCCTCTCCGTTACAACACCCCCTGCCGCACTGAAGGTCCTCTCCGAAAGAACACTGGATGACGGGCATGAAAGGACCTCGATGGCATACTGTGCCAATTCGGGCCAGATATCAAGCCTCGCCACCCAGTAGTCCAGTGGATCCTCAGTCTCTGATGTGGCTACACCGGCTTGGATCCGATGTAGTCGGTGACCTGGCGACTGAGGTGTTGCCTGGTGGAGTTGCCAGTAGATGGGCCTGGCAACTGTGGCTAATGTTTTCATGGCAACATGTGGTACTTGGGAGGGTTGAGATGTCCTCCTAGAGGAATGCCCCATTTTCCCTTGGTCCAGGTCACCTAAATCCCCCTCATCATCATCGGACGGCTGCTCTGCACCGTGATGTTCGGGCTCGGAAAGCATCACAGTGTTGGCGTCCTCCTTTTCCAGTAGCTGCTGCTCGACAGCGAGTGCCCTTTCAAGTATGCCACGCAGAGTGTGCTCAAGGAGGAACACCAGTGGGATGGTATCCGCAATGGTGGCATCATTGCGGCTTGCCATCCTGTTGGCCTCCTCAAATGGCGCGAGCACACGGCAGGCATCGCTAATCAGCAGCCACTGCCTGGGTAACAGCAAACCCAGGTCCCCAGAGCCTGATCTTGCCTTGTACTCGTACAAGTAGTCTATGATGGCTCGCCTCTGCTGGAGCAGCCTCAGCAGCATCATAAGACTAGAGTTCCAGCAGGTGGGGGTGTCACAAATCAGGCGGTTCTGCAGCAGACCATTCTGCTGCTGAAACTCGGCCAGATGAGCTGTGGCCGTGTATTACCACCTGAAGTGACTGGGGGGTGACTGGGGGACAGTTTCTGCCTCTGCTTCAACAACTGGGGAAGAGAGACCTCCCTTTTAGCTGACGCTCCAGCAGCAGTGTCAAGAGGCCTCTTAACACCGTGTGCTGGGGCCAAAGGCTGCCTCTCCTCCCTAACTTCCACCGAGGAAGCAGCTAATGGGGCCGGAGGGGGAGGAGGAACGGTGGCTACCTGGGCATGAGGTAGGGAACGTGTGGGTGCCCGCACGTTCCCTGTCCGCTGCTCCCACCGGGCAAAGTGGTGCAGTATCATATGTCTCCTCATAGAGGAGGTGCCCAAATGTGATGTGGTCTTCCCACGGCTAACACGTTGCAGGCACAACTTGCAAACTGCAACCGTGCTGTTACCTGGAGCCAGTGAGAAGAACTCCCACACCGCTGAGCCACCGGCACGACTCAGAGCAGAGGTCACCTGCTGCTGTGGGGCACTGGCACCAGATCTCATTGGTGCCGTACCTCCACTTGCACCACTAGGTGCACTGTCTCTGCGCCGGCCCCTGCCCCCAGTCCTGCCTCTGGGTTCAGGATCGTGCTCATGCTAAGAGACACTATCCTCCTCCTCTCTCACAGAGGGCACCCATGGACGGTCGTGACCTCATCGTCCACTTCCACCTCCTCAATACTGGAGGCTGCGTCACTAGCAGCAACTGGAACCTCACCCCCTGCATTAGTTCCCTGGCTGCTCACAGACTGCTGCGTGACATCGTCAGCCTCCTGTCCCCCTGTGCACTGAGCACTTTCCTCCACCTCCTCCTCAAGCACACTAGCCCCACACATAGTGTGCGAAAACAGATCCTGAGACTCCTCCTCCGGATCCCCGAAGGTACGGGCCATGTGGGCAATCAACTAATGATAGAGAGGATCAGGGTCCATGCTCTGTGCCTGTGAGGAGGTGGATGAGGAAGGCTGGGTAATCCAGTCTACTACCCGCCTTCCTTGATCAGAAGGGCTACCCTTAAACATATCGGGTACGGCTGCCCTGTGAAGGGCCAGGTAGCTCCTGGCCAGAGCCTTCAGTAGGCTCTCCTCTGCCTTGTCTTTCAAATTGTAACAACAACAACAAAAAAATATATATATATATATATATGTGTATATATACACACACACACAAACACAAAAGACAAAGCAACAAAACAACACAGAAGCAAACAAATAAACAAAGCTTTTTTTTTTTTTTTTTACACTAAAAGCACAAATACGACACAGACACAACTGACAGCAAACAGCAGATCAGACAGCAAAAGCTGCTGATTGCTGCTAAAGGCAGCACTGTCAGCTACACAAAACACACAGACACTGACAAACAAAACACACAGATACAGAAAGACAAACAAAAAAACAGGACACCTAGACCTCTAAAAGGTCTAACACAAAATTTGTCCAAAGGACTTATAGGGGGGTTAGTCCTTAAAAGGACTTTTGGGTCTCACAAGGAAGGTTAGTCCTTAAAAGGACTGTTGGGTCTCAAGATGTGTGAATACAGGGGTGGTTAACAACAAGTGCTAATCCACCACATTGAAATTCACACACAGAAAGCTCAAAAAAAGCTCAAAAAGCACAAAAATCTCTCTCCAACTCCTACACTGTCAGGTCTCCACTAAACACACTCCAACACACTGACAAAATGGCACCTGTGAAGCAGCCTTTTATACCCAGGGGGCTGGCAATAATCATGTTAGCTGCCATTGGATAATTTGGGACATGTGGCTTGCTCCGTCTTGAAAATAATTCCCAAAATGCTGAAATTCCGCGAATTTACAAGAATTTCTCGTATTTTCCTGTATTTTCGAAAATACGAGAATTTTCGAAATTACGAGGATCTCCGTTTTCTCGTATTTCGAAAATACGGAGATCCTCATAATTTCGAAAATTTTCGAAAATACGGGAAATCCGCTGTTCGGAAGTTCGGAAGCCGGAAAATCTGGAATAATCCACCGTTCGCGGACGGGATAAATCCGCGGCGGATCCGAGTTCGGCGAACTGGCCATCCCTAGTTCTCACCTCCCTGTGAATAATACAAATGAATGACAACTAGTTATTTTTATGGATGTAGTGTTCCTTTAAATGGTAAGTTCTTTTATGTTAGAGTGCAGCCAATAAAACCTTAGCATGGTGGTTGAATTAATATATACCGGTATATGAAAGCACTGTAATGTAAGCAATGAATAATGTTGGTTATTAGTTGGGAGTGTTTATAAGTCCACTCACTATTTTTGGACTTATATACACTTTACTGCAACATTTTGATACATTGGACTTTTACTGTTATTCTTTTGGACTTTAACAGGATATACCTAAATTGTCACTTTAACGTTCAAGAACGGATACAGTTTTACATGTAGAGCTATTTTCTATGCCTTAGCACTCTGTATATGTTATGTACACTATATGTCATTTAACAATTTTTTCTGTTATATTAGAGGGCATCTATACTGGAGAAAAAGTTATTTTAAATTGACCATTACTGAAAACTATAATGCTTCCCAACCACCACTGTATCGTGTGTTTTTTTTTTTTTGGGGGGGGGGAGGTTGTAGATCTGGCCCCTATTTCTATAGATAGCCAATCTAAAAGATCTGTCAATCAAGTGCCTTGCAGTTATAAACAATTCTTCTGTAAGTTTTGTTTTAGCTGGAATGGTGACAGGGTTTTGACATTTGGAATCCTCTATGCTGTGTGCAGTTTTGACAGTTGGTTTGAGGGGGAAAAAGTCAGGTCAGAATGAAGTGGGAGTGGTTAAAAGAAGGAGGGGGGATACTGCTCCTGACCAAAACATGTGCTGAACTGAATGCATTATCTTTAAAGGAATATTCCGCTTATTATTGTAGGTTTATAATAACCCACAATTTTTAAGCACTGGTCCAACAATACATGTTCCAGCTAATGTTTTATATTTTCTAAAATAATTGGTAAATCTGAATGATTATTAAATACTGTTTTTGAATAATTGTATTATTTATATAGTGTTGTGTTTAACCCTTTCAGTGCCACCCAACGTAAGATTTACAGTGCCATTTGTTCGCCCGTTTTCTGAAAACACAGTAAATTTTACGTTGTGTGGCTCCCTGAGTGATCAGAGGGCACTGTTCAAGTGTACCCCCTCTCCCCTTGATCCCCCATCAGTTTTGCCAGAAACCGATGAGGGGATCTAAATTTTTTAGGTAAACCCCATGATGTCGTTGGACATCCGGGACTTTCCTATGGTCTTCCCCCCACTTCCTCCCTAGTGGTCTAGTGCAGTAGTAAACTGCAATCGTGTTCTGTATGGATGGATGGACCAGTGCTTAAAAACTGTGGGTCATTATAAACCTGCAATAATAAGCGGAAAACTTTGAGAATGGTAGAGTCTTTGCTAGTTTGGGGGCAGAGATCAATACTTGGTGATCACTTCTGATCACCAATTTATTGACTTTGCCTCATTTTAAAAAGCCAAAGGTAAAGACTATAATGTGAGGGTAATTTTTCTGATTTGACTTTTTGGGGGGGAAGTGGGCGTTTGATTGGCCGTGTTAGGGGCTCTATATGTTTTGTTTAATAAATATTTTTGAATCAGTTTATACCCTGGGTGCACACAGACATGTTGCCATCAACTAACTCAAAAGGGATGCATGCACAAGTGCAATTACACGAAAAAATCAAAGTGCTCTGTAATTTGAACAGCCTACTCTTTTTCAAAGGAAACAATCCCAAAACATGGAAATTACTCCCACAAACTGTATATTTTTGGAATCTACACACCTTCAGCTATGTTACAGTGCCATGCTTTCATACATACATGAAGAATTCCAGACCCAGTGATCCAAAGAACTCCGTGTTTTTACGAGGTTTTGTGAAAAATAAAATGAGATGATTCAAGGATTGAAATCCTACCTAAACCCACTTGACAAGCAAAAAAACCCACTAAATAGCAATCTCCCACATGTCCTGAATCAAACGGTATGCCATATGCGTGGATGCACACAGAGAAGTGGCCACCAACTAGCTCAAATGGGACGCATGCACAAATGCAATTACAAGAAAAAATCAAAGTGCTCTGTAATTTGAACAGCCTACTCTTTTTCAAAGAAAACAGCCCTGAAACTTGGAAATATCCCCCATAACTATATATTTTTGGAATCTACACACCTTTAACTATGTAACGGTGCCATTCTTTCATACATACATGAAGAATTCCAGGTGCAGAAATTCACAGAATAAGAATAAATAAGATAATTCAAATATCCTGAAACAATAGTTAACCATATGCATGGTTACTCAAGCAGACGAGGAAACGAAAAGCCACGAATTGAGAAAATTGCACAAAGGCTCAAAAACGGCAAAAATATTTAACCAACTCTTTTGGTTAAATTTGAACAGTATGCAATTTTTCCCACAAAACACTCCCCTAACTCAGAAATACCCCAAACAAACTATATATATTTGGAATCTACACACCTTCAGCTATGTAACTTACCTTTGTTAATACCCATACTTACTTTTGTTAATACCCATACTTACCTTCATTAATACCTGTACTTACCTTCATTAATACCCATACTTACCTTCATTAATACCCATACTTACCTTTGTTAATACCCATACTTGCCTTCATTAATACCCATACATACCTTCATTAATACCCATACTAACCTTCATTAATACCCATACATACCTTCATTAATACCCATACTTACCTTCGTTAATACCCATACTTACCTTCATTAATACCCATACATACCTTCATTAATACCCATACTTACCTTTGTTAATAGCTATACTTGCCTTCATTAATACCCATACATACCTTCGTTAATACCCATACTTAGCTTCATTAATACCCATACTTACCTTTGTTAATACCCATACTTACCTTCATAAATACCCATACTTACCTTCATTAATACCCATACATACCTTCATTAATACCCATACTTACCTTTAATAGCTATACTTGCCTTCATTAATACCCATACATACCTTAGTTAATACCCATACTTAGCTTCATTAATGCCCATACTTACCTTTGTTATTACCTATACTTCCCTTCATTAATACCCGTACTTACCTTTGTTAATTCCCAATGGTCCTTTTTTCGGTATTGGTCCTGTCAGCAGTGAAGAAAGTGGGAGCTGATCTGCAAATGCTCTGGGTGAATGGAGGATTGTGGGTATAATCTATTATTGGCTACAGATGCAGGAGTTTGTAGGTTTTCCCTGTGTTTGTGTAGGTAGGTTTTGAAAATTTACCATAAAATAGAAAATGCTGAAATGCTGTAAAATAGATTATCTTAAAGAAAAAGAAATGCAATACATAGATTATTTCTGTTTTCCCCTGTGTGTACCACATTTTTATTGTGTTTGTGAATAAAATGAGTGACATTCCGACTATAGTTTAGAGATGTGTTATCTGGTACCTCACCCATTATCATTTTCAATGTTCTTATGACAGTTATAAGCACAATATAATAAGGTTCGTACACACGTGCAAACGCGGGGCCCAACCCGTGACGAACGTTGGTGTACAAATGTCGGATCATTAACAATGCCCAAGCCAAGCACCCTTACACTTACATGCTACCGTTTTTACACCATTGTGCGTTGCGGATCGGGCCCACATTCCACGTGTGTTTAAATCTTTAGCTTTGTCTCACAGGCCATTCAGAGAATCACAGCCTCACTTATCCCAATGTTCTTAAATGACCCAGTATTGCCCAGGAAAAAGTTAATTACTCATTAGACATTTAACCAATCGAACTGCCCTATTCCCCTGGCATTTAGAGTGACATCACAGACTACATTGGCACCAGAGATGCTTTTATATTTGGATCATAAAATGCATCATAAATGAATTGCTTGTTTCTTTGTATAATAAATTTCTATTGTATTAGTTAATATATCATTTTTATCTGACAATAAAATATACCAGACTGTAATACGCACAATGTCTGAGAATGAGGGATTGCATCTAAAGTAATTCAATACAATATTGGAAAATAGTTTAAAAAACCACAATGTCCCATCATTCTATTTATTATATTATTTAGAATGGTCACAGGGACTTGTAATATTAAAATTATATACAGCAAATAGCCATAGAGACATAATCTACCGTGTTTTCTTTAATGGTGTTTGGGGTGAGCTAGGTGAGCTGGGTATATCACAGTAACTAGCATATGGGGATAAGCAGGTCTGCATGCAGTAACTTTAAATGTGACGGATGCCTGTTACTGTTACTTTATGTCTTTGGACAGACAAATATTAAATCAGTTTCGTGTAGGGGGTGCTTAACACTGATTACAGCTGAGCAACATTTATATAATTAATTATGTCCCTCCTAATATAAAATTTTAGAATATAAAAAGTCCTTGACTTGAGCCAATGGAACACACTTGTTCTTAAAGGGCATGTCCACCCCCAAAACTGAATTCTCTCACACTACTTGCCCCAATGTGTAGTGTTTAAAAAGCGTTACCCTATCTCTCTGCTCCAAATGGTTCTCCTGCAATGTCTGTCCAAAGTCCTAGTAGTGAAGACCAGGAGGCTGTCTGAGAAGGAAATCCTTTCCTCTCCTCTTACCTGTCCCCTGTCAGGTTTCTGACTTGCTCAGTGCAGCCTTCCCCCCTTCCCTTCCGATCCCTGTTTGCTTCATGGTGCCCTAGTGTAAAATCCCTTTTCTGTAGTGTAGGGGACCCCCTCCCATCCCCAACTGCTATATTAGTTTGTAAAAATAAAAATAACCCGAACTCTACTTACACAGCCTCGTTCCCCGGTGTTCTGTACTGTTGGCAGTACGGACTGTTGGCAGTCCGTGATTGGCCTCTCAGCCAATCACGGACGCGGCTGCCAGTCCGGCCCCATGCTTGCAGTTTCATGCAAGCAGAGGGCCGTGTCTGAACACTGGGGGAACGAGGCTGTGTACAAACTAATATAGAGGTTGGGGGTAGGAGAGGGTCCCACAAAGACTGAGAGAGTGACTGCTCTACTTGTTACTTTAGTTTCCTTTACACAAATGAATGTCTTACAGATTGATTGAAACGATACAGGGGCTTCATGGCAAACCCCGTCACCAATTAGCACCAATTATTAGAAATGATTCCATATTATATCCCAGTGGTACTTTCAGTTTTAACATTATGAACTAGACTGTCTATCTCTAATACATGACATTGTTTTACTCCTGTTCCTTTGAAGTAATTGTATCAGGTTATTATGAAACGGTTTAGCTGTGTCCAGTTGAATAGAAGAAAATCAGATATAACAAAGGGCCATAATGATGGTATTTATGCTGTTAATATAATCAATGGGGCTGTGTCTATTACCTATTCATTTACATTGCTGATACAGACGCCCTAAAGTACAGAGGGTTTAACTCACCGTGACAAGGAAACTGCACAAGATCCTACAAAAGAGATCAGGGAAAGAGGAAAACCTTAAATGATAACTC
This sequence comes from Hymenochirus boettgeri, assembly GCA_019447015.1. NCBI lineage: Eukaryota > Metazoa > Chordata > Amphibia > Anura > Pipidae > Hymenochirus > Hymenochirus boettgeri. Next base: position 149,053,054 of record CM033474.1, read on the forward strand.
CATCCTCAAAAAATCTTTACCTAGTTTGAAGTATCACCCCCCCCCCCAAAAAAACACTTTTGTGTTTTGTTCTATTCTTACCTTCACCCGACACTGCCATGCTGAGGAATTAGAACCCCTCTCTGGTTTCCCCTCTGCTTCCTAGTAATGGCAGTTATGGTCAAGACAGTGACGTCATAGCCAATGGCTGACTGCCATTACCAATCGAGCAGTTACAAGCACGTTCTGCTCCTGAGTGTGCTCACACCAGCAGTATTATATCAGGGACTTCTAGTCATTGTTTTTCTTTAATCTCTAATTTCCCAGTTTGGGAGCATTAAAATGCAAAAGAAGAAAGTTGGATTTTGAGGGGTAATACTTCAAACTATGTTAAGTTTTTTTGAAACTGGACTTGCCCTTTGAAAATTCTGTCTTTTAAAGATCTGACAAATCTTATCCTGTTGGCAGTGCCCTTTTTATTGGGCCATACAGAAGATGGTTGAGTTTGCAATGTCTCTATTTGTTGTGTATTGACTAAGAGAGAAAGGTACTAAAGATAGAGGGACCTTCCAGGGTTTTTCAATAAAAGTTAAAATCATTAAAAATGTTAATTTTGACCCAACCAATCAGATGTTAGCTTTCAAATGTTAAATAATATCTGATTGGTTGGGGCAAAATGAGCACCATTTTTAGCAATAAGAACTTTTATTAAATCTTCCTGTTAGTGTATTAATTAGGATCATTTGCATAAAGTACCACATTACAAACAGCTTTAAATGGTCATTTATGAAAATCTTAATTAACATATTTCTTAAGTTGTGAGACAAAGGGGAGATGCAATATCCATTGTTAACAGAAAAATAAGTGCAAAACCCCTGCTACCAGATATACTATGGGGTTCAACATTTAACACAAAATAACTAGGTGAATTCTATTGGCTGTATGGGGGCACAGATCATTTCCACTGCACATGCTCCACACTCTATCTGTGCCTCAGTTTTGAGGGGGGGTGGATACATAGAGAGAAGACATGCATACTAACTAGGAGTGAGCTGAACAGGACATGAGGAGATCTAGTGACAGGGAGCACTAAGAGAAAAAAGTGATCAAGTTCCTGACAGTACTAAAATTATAGAAAAGTAATTTTCTGTGTTTCCATTTAATTGTCTCTTTAAAAATATGCAGGGTACCAAAGATTAGATAATTTCCTATTTTATTTTGATACTTCATATTTAACTGTATGATTATCTTATACATATTTCACACCAATATTACGCAAGTCAGCCATGTTGAACTTGGTTTGCAAGATTATTGGCTCTTTACTAAACCTGTCCTCTTCTTTAAAGGGGAAGTTCAGTGCAAATACATATACTTTTCAGAAAAAAGAGCAGTATTTTTTCATCCCAATGACTGTAGTCTTCTAATTCAGCATTTTGTCTGTGTATAAATAAATGCAACCGAAATACTGACTTCCTGTTTGCAGGACCCCTAATAGAGACCTTTATTGCCCTTGACCCACCACATGGGTTGATTCAGTTGCTCAGTAGAGATCTGAGCATGTTTGACCCACCCAACAGCCAATCAGTAGAAATTACTGTTAGGAACATTCCAACGTAGTGGTGCATTCTGGGAAGAAGAAGGGAACTGCAAAGGGTATGAAATCAAATGATTTTTCAAAATGGAAGAGAGTATGTTGAATAACTAGGTATGCATTACACAAACTAACAATTTAACAAATATTAATCATTTCCACTGAACTGCCCCTTTAAATAGCAGAAAATACATATGGACAGATCTTTTTTTTTTTTTTTTTATTTTAATTATTTTAATAAAACAGGATATAATTCAGATAAAACATATAAAATGCAAATCAATTTATTTGAACATATCTTACAATACAGACATGTAATGAAGAAATCCACTCCCCATGGATGGGCACTTTACAAAGCTTCAAAGCTTTTTGAAGATTAATGATACAATAGGAAATCATGTATATAGTGCTTCATTCCTTGTTTATTTAATAAGAGTTCAAAGGATCAGAGAGAATTTCAAAGGATATAGTTTGAAGTGCAACAGAGTTTGCTCAATAAGATTATCATACATTTGGATTTTACTGCACAAATTGTGGCACAATATATAACACTATGGGGCATATTTAGAAACTATCACAGGACATCACAATGGAAGGGTGCTATTTTCACCAAATTTATAAAAACGATCATTTTCGCGGTGAAAGGTGGTAGTATCTTTTCTTTGTGCTGCGATACAGGACTTTAACACAATGAATTCATATCACCGCGAAAAGAAAAAATGGCGACTTTGGTAAACCTGGAAATCGGCGAGCGTATTACAGTAAATGCTGGAAAAAAGTCTAACACCCCCCTGGGCCCTTCTTAGTATTGAGACACACTCCACAATGTACTGACACCTTCCTAGGACCCACTGTCAGGCTACATATATGGGCACTTGTGCCTTTTCACCTCCTTAGACTTTAAATGGACGAACTTAACACAATAAAACACTTTTGGCCATATTATAAATATGATCTAACAGTTGCAGCAGCGATGTATGGCTAAACGCGAAATGGCGAAAGGTGGTGGTAATGACTTTTCGCCACTGTTTATTGCCACTTTATAAATTGCAATACATCTAAATTTGCCAAAAAAAGGCAGCAATAACGGTAGCGAAAAATTTTACAAACCTTTTTAAATATGCTCCTATGTCACAGACTGAGAAAATCATAAATGCACTCAATGCCCATAGCATACCTGCCCAGTAATACCTTTATCCTTCCCCGGCATGGAACTGATCTATACCATCAATCGGTCGGTCAGAAAAATGTGACTCTCATTGATATTGCGTCCGGAAGGAGTCTCATCGCACTGTATTCTGGGAAAGGTTAAAAGTTAGGACCCAGCAGAATAAAGCAAACCGTCAAGTGGTTGCTGGGCTTAAAATAATTTGGCCATGTAATTGAACTAATTGCTTTAATTTATCCAGAGAGAAGGGCAGGCTTTTTAAGTCGTAATACAATGGTAAAGTAAAATATAAGCAAATTAATTGGATGTGCATTAGGCTTCTATTTTTTGTATGTATCCTGGCAAACTGCAATCAATAACCAGTCAGCTGAATTTAGGATATTACCAAAATGTGGAGCTTGTTGATCTATTTGCTCTAAAGGAGGGTTTGCCATTTATTGCCTTGCCTATAACTCTCCTGTGCCTCAAGAAAAAGGGATTAACCCATTAGTGACCATCGCTATCTTCAGTCCAGGAAACAAAAATTACTATTTAGTAAGTATGACAAAATATTTAGTTCACTTTCCCTTCTCTCTTCCTGCTCTACCAACCTCTTTCTGTCTCGTCATTAGCCCAAATATTGTTGTCTTTTTCCCATGCTGCTTTTCTGTTTCAAAATTCTCTATCCCATTTCTCCTACATTCCGTACAATATTCCGTTTTCTCCCACATTCCCTTAATTAATTTTCCATTCCACACTGCCTCATTTCCTTTCCCGGTTGTATTTCTGTAAAACCATGCCCATCTCTGTATAAACAGTGTGTATTGTCTACTGGGATGGATAATTATTATTCAGTGTGTGTAACGAGGCTCTGTACTATGTAAAGAAAGTATATAAAGATATTACACGGTAAGTAATCAGTTTACAAATCCCAGTCTGTTCATAATTATCTACAAAGACAGACACTTGCAAATTATTTATAAACTACTGAAAAGAAAATTAAAAAGACTGAAAGAAAATTAAAAAATCCAACTTAGAAAACATGGACGTATTGAACGTTATCCCAGTGTTTCCCTTCTTATTACATCTAAACCCTCATTAATCATTTATTTATATCCATTCTATATACAAACTGATATGAAACACAATCTGTAGCAGAGTTACTGAGTTTTCATTGGGACGTTGGGGGTAGATTGGAAGGAGAGCTGTGACATCACAGGCACTTAGGGTCTGCTTCCAGTTTAAGGTTGGAGCATGCCCACTACTGGAACAGAGCATCATCAGCTGCATTATAAACCCCGTCCTTGAACTTCTAAATCATTTTAACACGTGCCTGTCAAAGAGACACAGACAGGGCAGTCTGGGAAGTGAAATTGTAACTTGAGATCCAGGGAAGCTACAGACATCATTCTAGGTTTGTTTGAAAGGTATGAGAGCTCTTGTATGGAGACCAAAGTTACATGTTCTTGTTCACATATGTAAATAGAAAATCATATAAATAATATAATTTACTATATTCATTGAAAGAGAAGAAAAGCAGAGCTGTGATACCTTTTATTGGCTAACTAGATAAAAAGAAATTTAAGCAAGCTTTCGGGAGTCCTAAGCCCCCTTCATCAGGCTGGATGAAGCCTAATGATACTTTTTAGCCAATAAAAGGTATCACAGCTCTGCTTTTTTTCTCTTACTTATGGATAACACGGTACAAACCTCAACTATTGCTATGACTATTGACTATATTCATTCTCATACTTCTATTTTTACTTATTCCATTCACTACATTTTCAGCATCTCAAGCCAACAGACAGTAAAGGCTCAGCATGAATGAAAAGCTACAAACTTATATACCAGTGACTTCCATCACATTACCAATGAGGATACCAGATTTCTAATATTCCCATTTAAAGAAATATTCAAAATGCTTCTTAAGGGCCACCCCAAAATTAAACTTTTAGTATAAGATTGGTACCCCCATGCCCACCCCAACCACCGATATATTTGTTCAAAAATATGTCTAGATCGATACTTACAGCCCTTACTCTCCTGCAGATTTTTTTAAACTATACAGTGGGGCCATTATGGGGTTACATTTTAGTTTTGGGGGTGGAGATGCCCTTTAACTATTTCATTCAGATTTTACAGTTACAGACCAACCTTCATTACTATATTCACAATCTTCATGAATATATCCTAATTTAAAGGAGAATTATACTTACCTCCTCCTCGTTTCTCTTCTCCCTCCCATTAGTACCATATATATATTTGAGTATAAACCGAGATTTTCAGGCTGAAATATCAGCCTCGGTTTATACTCGGTTTATACTCGAGTCAGACACTTTTTAGCCACTTACTTTGAATTTGGACACCGCTCGCTCGCTTCCTCCCTGCCTGTTCTGGCGCACATCACTGCCCGGTGCAAAGTAGTGACGTCAGACGGTGCGCCAGTAGAGGGAGCGAGCAAGCGGTGGACGGATTTCTATCTGCCCCAGAGGTCCACATGACGGCGGTTACAAGAGGGAAAAAGGCTTCATTTTCACACAAGTAAGTCAGCACTTCCCATCTCCATCCATGTGCCTATATGGGAGGCTGTTTAAGTAAATAAATGTCCCCTTATAGAACCATTAGTCATGAGAATTATTGATTAATAAAATCTTTATCTATTTTCTATCTGCAATAATATTCAAACAAAGCAGATAGAAATGTCAGGACATTTATTTTCAATCTACAGTGCATTTATAATACATTTATGTAGACCCCCGTTTCAGAGGGACGTTTTCCAGTTTTATTGTGATTGTGACTACAGGCCAGTGTGGCTGAGCCCATAACCTCACTTTTCTGAGACATTCTAACCTCGGTTTATACTCGAGTCAATCATTTTACTACTTTTTTAGGTAAAAATGGGTACCTCGGTTTATACTCGGGACGGTTTATACTTGAGTATATACGGTAGTTCCCAGGGTGAGGACGTAAAAAGATAAGTCCTCACAACTCTGGGCACTTTCCCAGCTGGTCTCATTGCTGACAGATTAGAAGGGGCAGAGCCGACCAGTAAAATTGCTGAATGGGAAAGTGCACAGACGTGAGGACGTACCCAGGGACGTAACAAAAACAAACCTAACTTTGATAAAATATCTTGATAACACATATCTCCATTCTTCTTCATTTTAGTTGTACTCTTTATAATTTTTGATATTCCTTCTGCTGACTACGGATGGACCAAAACACAAACTCAAACCCGAGGTCAAACGGATTTTATGAGTTCGTACAAACTTGGACTTTTTAGAACTTGGGTTTTCAGAACTTGTGGACATATTTTCGCTAATTATTGAAAATTCATAATAACTACAGATGTATCACCTGTGGAATCTCCCGCTGTGCCTTTTTTCTAACATAATCCCGCGGTTCTAAAAAATATGAAAAATTCAGAAATCTGCAAAGTCCGAGTTCCTGTGGATCTGTAAAATCTGCTTTGGAACTGGCTTCGGGTTCGGGTCCATCTCTAATCATCACTGCCCATCAGTGAATGATACGGTGATTGTATAAATATAACAAATAACTGGGACTTTTACATTCATTTTCTATATAGAAATCACAAACTGGCTAATTAATGCTGAAAAATGTTGTTTTCCTAGTATTTAGCTCCACGACCATCCACGGTTTTCTAATGTTTACAAAGGGTTATTGAGTTTTTACAGGCGTCCTATTAAAATCTTATTAATAGCACACCTACAGAGTGCTACAGAGTGTAGCTGGAATTTATTCTTAGCCATAATTAAGAGAGTGCACCATGCTTCGCGGTACAACATAATAAGTAATTAACGGTATCAACCACATGGGATTCAACAGCGGAACCAGATATCCCTTTTTTACATGTTTTGTGTGTAAACCTTTTGTCAATGTAATTATGTAATTGAAAGAAATGACAGCATATATGGTCTCAGTGCTTTCTCCCTGTAATACTCCCTGTAAAAACAACACCTATACACTCTATGATGTTTCTTTGGCTGTTTCAAACCTTCAGGGAAAACACAAGCCCCAATGATAAATTAACAACAGAAAAATAAACTGGTCATTATCGCTGTTGGCTATTTGTCTCCACTTTCCTGCTTGTTCTTCTGGGCTGGATGAGATTAATTCCTTTAATATACAGTATGTGTTAGTAAATTAAAATCACAATTCAAAGGTGGTACATGAAGGAAGACAGACAGCCAGCCTAGTGATAAACCATCGTCAAACCTGGATTTTGTTTTTTTTTGGCAGTTTTGGTTTTAAAGGTTGAAACCAGGTTTTGGATTTGAAATTTCATAACAGATGTTTTGGTGTTTTTCAGATATATGTCGTTTATTTCTAGCGGCACTTGATTGTTTTTGGAAAGTTAAAAGCAATTAATCTATAAACTGTTTTGCCTCATAAATTGCAGTTGTATGTGTGTCCAAGCAAAGGAAAAGTAGATAGAGAAACCAAGAAACCATCAATTATTTACCAGTACAATTATTTGCTGTGGGGCCCAAAACATTTTTCAGGTTTCCAAAGTCTTGTTTCTAGGAGCTTAAAGGGCATGTCCACCCCCAAAACTATCATTTTACCCACTACTCGCCCCACTCTGTAGTTTAATAAAATCCTTACCTTACCATCTCTTACAAAGTCCAGGAAACTGAGGACTCCAAGCTGTCTGTGAGCCATCCGGTCCTTGCTGAATCCTCATCCTCATCAAAGTCTAAGGCATGCACAGTCCCCCCCCCCCCCCCATAATGATCCATCCTCAGCCATGGGTGCACCTAGCATGAAATCCTCTGGATGTAAGGTAGGTAACCCCTGCCCACCGCCAACCGCCACAATATTTCTTTAAAAAAAAAAACAGATCCGTACTTACAAAGCTGTCTCTCCTGCGGCATTTCCATTGACGTCAGCCGTGTCTGTAATTGGCTGCCTCTTAGCCAATCACAGACGCGGTTGAGGTCTGGCCCCTGCTTACAAGCAGGAGGCTGGATCGGATCGCCGTGGGAGAGAAGGCTGTGTAAGTACAGACATCTGGGATATTTTTAAAGAAATATTGCAGCGGTTGGGGGTGGGAAGGGGTGGACATAAAATATATTTATTTCCTATAGAAGATATTAAGGGCATTCCATCCTAGGGCCAAATTTACTACATTGCTAAGGACCCGCTCATATCCCAAGGCTGCAATACCTTCCTGAGCATTGTCACTGGTTCTTCTTTACAGTCCTTCCAGTTAGAAGCAGTCATAGCCAAGGACTTTCACCTGCTTCCCAAGCTGCATCCTCTGCAGCTGGGTAAGCTCAAAATGGCATTCAGGGTTAGCAGAAGCAGAAGATCCATTAGGGGAGAAGTTCTTAAAGAAAAAACATTTTGGAAACTTTAACCTTCTAACGTAATAAATTAGAAGGCAGTGCGGAACACACAGGAATCTGTGGGAAGTCGGAGTTTTATTTAAAACAGCGAGATCCAATGTTAAAACACATCCCTGTTATTTTACAATCTATTTCTGACATTCTCACTGAGGAGCTGTAAGTAGCCCTTTATTTCATCAATTATAACCACAGGGAAGGGGATCAGTTGTGCGATTAACAACCTTTTATTGTAAGAATTTGTGGAAATTACATTTAAGGTTTAGAAATGAATTTTAAATCTGAATTATTATTGTGTAACAGACAAACGCAAATACACATTGGTTCACAAAAATCAATGCAGATAAATGATTGGGCACATTTTAGTGTAATCAGCTGAGTATAGAATATGTGTAAAATATAACTCCCAGCATTCCCTGGCTGCCTACTGCTCAAATAGAGGGCTTATAGGGGAATGCATGGTATTCAAACATCCAAAGGCCCTCAGGTTGGAGACCCCTGTCATACAGGACACAACTCATTAATGGTGAGGACACAATTGTTTGAATGACTAATGAATGAATAATGAATCATTAGTTAATATTAGCACAGATGGGATCGCAATGTTGCTGCCCAGCGAGGATAGAAGTGAGTTTTAGTATTACTCATTACAGCTTTATAATGTACACAAGCACACATGTATATTCTCCCCTTAAGGTATCTATTCTTTACATAGTAACATAGTAACATAGTAATTAAGGTTGAATAAAGACATACGTCCATCAAGTTCAACCTATTCACTTTTTTTTTTTTTTTAACCCTACCTAACAGTTGATCCAGAGGAAGGCAAAAAACCCCAGCTAAAAAGGGGGGAAAAATTCCTTCCTGACTCCAAACGGCAATCGGAAAGTATCCCTGGATCAACCAGATCTATATGCATTAATACCAGTAATTCTCAATATTTTTTAGTTTTAGAAACTTATCCAGGCCTTTTTTAAAGTTATTCAATGAACTTGCCATTACCACATCTGCTGGAAGACAGTTCCACAGTTTCACCATTCTCACTGTAAAGAAACCTTTCCTAACCTGAAGATGAAACTTCTTTTCTTCCAACCTTAAAGGATGTCCACGAGTCCTCTGATATGACCTATTAGTGAACAATGCACCAGAGAGTTCACTGTATGGGCCATTAATATATTTGTATAAGGTTATCATGTCCCCACGCAAACGCCGCTTCTCCAATGTAAACAGCCCTAACTTGTCTAATCTGCCTGCATATTCAAGCCCCTCCATTCCCCTTATTAATTTAGTTGCCCTTCTCTGAACTGCCTCAATTTCCAAGATGTCCCTTTTGTATATGGGATTCCAAAACTGCACCACATATTCCAAATGAGGCCTTACCAGTGCCTTGTAAAGAGGGAGAATAATATTTTTCTCTCTTGATTCCATTCCCCTCTTTATACAAGACAATATCTTGCTAGCTCTAGCTGTTGCTACCTGGCGTTGTTTGCTACAGCTAAGTCTGTTATCTACCAGAACCCCTAAATCTTTTTCCATTTCAGATGCACTTAACACAGAGTTATTTATGGTGTAGGTGGCACAGGGATTATTAAATCCCAAATGCATCACCTTACATTTATCAACATTGAATCTCATCTGCCATTCTGCTGCCCATTTTGATAATCTATCTAGGTCTGCTTGCAGCACTTGCACATCATTGGAAATTTCCAAAGCTCTGCATAATTTAGTGTCATCAGCAAACACAGAGACCTTGCTCTCAATGCCCCCTTCTAAGTCATTTATAAACAGATTAAACAGAAGCGGCCCCAGTACAGAGCTCCATTAACCACCACTCTCTGTTTGCGGTCCAATAACCAGTTCTCTATCCATGAACAAATGTTTTCTTCAAGGCCAACAGCCCTCAGTTTATACATTAGTCGCCTATGTGGCACAGTATCAAAAGCTTTTGCAAAATCCAAATCTACCACATCCACTGCTGTTGATGATTTTGTTGTCTGTTAAGTCCAAGTAATGCAATTATATGAATGAGGGCCCCCTTGGTGTTCCTTCTCTGCACAGATGATGGTGCACTGACTTACTTTAAAGGGCTGGTCAAGCCCCCAAACTAAAATTTATACATAACCCAACCTAGAACTCACATGGTTTAAACTTACCTACAAGGCTTCTAAATATACTTACCAGCCCTTGTTCCCTCAGCTGTCTTCTGCTGCTGCTCCGTACCTTTTCCACAGCAGCAGAAGAAGGGTCCGGACTGGCAGCAGCATCAGTGATTGGCTGGGACGCGATGATACTAAGGAGGAGGTGTCAGTTTATTTTCTCAGGTATACTTATGTGTTTTGAGGGAGGTCCATAGTAAGGTAGGTGTTTTCTTTAGTCACGTCCCCTTGTGACGTTTTGAGTGAGTGACTGGGTTTAGGTAATAGTGCAATAGTGCTATTTCCTTATCCAGCCTGGGCAGCATTTCATTCAGTCATTCAAAAATCCTATTGCATATATAACCCGTTTACAGGAGAATCAGATTTTCCAGCTATACTTTGTAGGTGTGCCAGATTTTATACATTTCCCAGTATGTGAGTGGGAAAAACCCTCACCAGTAAGCTATTTAATGTAACACAGTTGGGACATCTGACCAGTTTACCACATTTACAGGGAGATTCAATAAAAGTTCTTATCGTTAAAAATGGTGCTAATTTTGCCCCAACCAATCAGATCTTATTTAACATTTGAAAGCTAACACCTGATAGGTTGGGGCAAAATTAGCACCATTTTTAACGATAAGAACTTTTATTGAATAACCCTGTTTATGTTCCTCTTAGGAAATGTGTCAGTGCATGCTAATAGAAATGTCTCCCTTATTTGAAGGGAGTGTTATTTGGGTGTTAGCGAATGACAATTGTTTATCCATCTTCACAATATGCCAATACCTCTTCATACTATCTGTTATCTGTCTACTCAAGGGATGAAATTTACACGTTCATTGGATTTCATTTTTTTCCGTGCCTATTTTCGTTTCAAAAGCCTGTTCCTTCACTCGTTCCAAGGCTTTTAGAAGCTTTATTTTCTGGTACCCCCTATCCACAAATCTCTGAAACATCTTGTCCAGTTGCATATCCCTCAGCGTATGGTCAGTGGGAAACCGGATACCCTTTTAAGAGAGGCAGGGTGGCAGCTGTTCCAATGTAACAATGTATTTTTATCAGTTTCTTTACGAAACAATGTGCACTCAATCCCTGTGCCCAACCTTATCTAGAAAACCAATCGTATCCTCATGTATAGTTGCAGTGAGTTTCTAAACAAATTTGATGTTATAAACAAATTTTCAAAATGTTTTATAAATAAATCTGCAAACAATGGAGCCACATTGGACCCCATCGCTGTGGCAGCCAACTGCCTATAAAATTGTACCTCAAAATAGAAATAGTTATGGGTCCATCAAAAATTTGACTGGTGGAATTTGACTGGAGGTCCCTCTGATTCACTAATGTCTACCCACATGTTGCCTAATGCTTGTGGAATCACTGTATACAGACTTCCTACATCACAGGTCATGAAGAGACAATCATTATTGATCTGCACCAATCTCAGAACCTCTAATAAATGGCTACTATCCACTATATAGGACAACATTGCTTTCACACACTGTGAAAAACAACAAACTGAGAAACTGAGCTAAAGAGCCCATAATAGACATAATGCACACATAATAGAACATTCTGGAGGTGCTATAAGGGATTTATTATTCTTGGGAAAGGTGAACAGAGGTCAATTTGGTTTTGATGTCATTAGAAACTCCAACTGATCCTTAGTGATCCACCCTCCTCCATGAGCTTCTACTAGTTGTTCATCCAGCTTGCTCAACTTCTCATAAATCCTTGCATCCCCCAATCTAGGATGAATATCGCCCCTCCCTTGTAGGTAGGGCGAATCACCAAATTTTCCAGCTTCAAATGATTAGAGAAAAACTTCAGCTGGGTACACATGAATCGACCATTTAGAACTTCTGACCGGTCGGCCAGGATGAAGGACTTTTGGCCGTGGCAATAGTAGCTGCAGCTGACAGTTCACTGCGACTGGTGTCCAATTTTCCATTCGTCCAGCTCGGACAAACGAACGGTCAGTCCAATCCTAAACCCCATGCAATTATTTCAGCCACATCGACCGATACAATGAACTATGGCTTGATTGGGCCGAAATATTGTGCACTCAGCGTTATTTCCGGTGTCTTTTTTTTTGCCACTGAATTATGAAATTCTAATTTTAGAATTCCTGAAAGAGTGTTAGGTAGCTCTCTTTAACTCTTGGGTCTGAACATGGTTTTAGTTGGCCCCACTTAGTGTTTAAAACAATTCCTAAATTCAAGGCTCCTTGAATTTATACATTTAAATAGATAAAAATTATTATTATTGTTAGCATTGTTTTGTTATTATCCAATCAGAACAGTGTGATAAAAGAATTAAAGATCTTTGGGATTCTGGGCACTACTTTGGATCTGAACTTAAATAACCATCTCTTTATATATTCAAACCCAACATTGCTATTTAAATAAAGTTTATATAAAAATATCGGTAACTACAGAGGGCACATAGAAAGTCTTTTATCTCTAAAGTCTCAATAGCAGATAATGAAATGTTCCTGTTGGCTATTAATTCCTTATATTGTGAATAGCATTTCACAGCCTTTCTGTAAGAGACATTTACAGATCATTGCTTGGAACAGCTGTTCTTGCTAGCTCTAGCTGTTGCTACCTGGCATTGTTTGCTACAGCTACATGTTCCAGCTAATGTTTTATATTTGCTAAAATAATTGGTAAATCTGAATGATTATTAAATACTGTTTTTGAATAATTGTATTATTTATATATTGTTGTGTTTAACCCTTTCAGTGCCACCCAACGTAAAATTTACAGTGCCATTTGTTCGCCCGTTTTCTGAAAACACAGTAAATTTTACGTTGTGTAGCTCCCTGAGTGATCAGAGGGCACTGTTCAAGTGTACCCCCTCTCCCCTTGATCCCCCATCAGTTTTGCCAGAAACCGATGAGGGGATCTAAATTTTTTAGGTAAACCCCATGATGTCGTTGGACATCCGGGACTTTCCTATGGTCTTTCCCCCACTTCCTCCCTAGTGGTCTAGTGCAGTAGTAAACTGCAATCGGGTTCTGTATGGATGGATGGACCAGTGCTTAAAAACTGTGGGTCATCATAAACCTGCAATATTAAGCGGAAAACTTTGAGAATGGTAGAGTCTTTGCTAGTTTGGGGGCAGAGATCAATACTTGGTGATCACTTCTGATCACCAATTTATTGACTTTGCCTCATTTTAAAAAGCCAAAGGGCTGGGGGGAAGTGAGAGCCTGCTATATGGATCCAGTGCACAACTATAAGAAATCCAAAAGTTTGCTAATGATAATTGAAGTAAAAAAGGTTAGAAGTTAGGACCTTCCAGACTGGGGTTACCTTGACGTGGTTATAATTTATACAGTACATATACTTGGTAAAGACTATGATGTGAGGGTCATTTTTCTGATTTGACTTTTGGGGGGGGGAAGTGGGCGTTTGATTGGCCGTGTTAGGGGCTCTATATGTTTTGTTTAATAAATATTTTTAAATCAATTTATACCCTACTTTCTTTTCTTTATTATTTGGTTTTATGTGTGGATGCACACAGAGGTGTTGCCATCAACTAACCCAAAAGGGATGCATGCACAAGTGCAATTACACGAAAAAATCAAAGTGCTCTGTAATTTGAACAGCCTACTCTTTTTCAAAGAAAACAGCCCTGAAACTTGGAAATATCCCCCATAACTATATATTTTTGGAATCTACACACCTTTAACTATGTAACAGTGCCATTCTTTCATACATACATAAAGAATTCCAGGTGCAGAAATTCACAGAATAAGAATAAATAAGATGATTCAGATATCATGAAACAATAGTTAACCATACGCATGGTTACTCAAGCAGACGTGGAAACGAAAAGCCATGAATTGAGAAAATTGCACAAAGGCTCAAAAACGGCAAAAATATTCAACCAACTCTTTTGGTTAAATTTGAACTGTATGCAATTTTTCCCACAAAACACTCCCCTAACTCAGAAATACCCCTAACAAACTATATATATTTGGAATCTACACACCTTCAGCTATGTAACGTGTTTCATCTTTCATACTACATACATACATACATACATACATACATACAAGAATTCCAGATGCCATAATCCATAGAACTCTACCTCTTCTAGCTAGAATAAAAATAATATAAATAAAATAAATATCTGTTGTATTCAATTAGATCAACTGGACTTGAAATGTAGTTCTTGAAGACGTTTCGCTAGTCATCCGACTGGCTTTCTCAATTCAGAATGGACTTGTACAAGAATCTGTGGCAATTATGTACCCTGGAAAATCCATAATTGCCACAGATTCTTGTACAAGTCATTCTGAATTGAGAAAGCCAGTCGGATGACTAGCGAAACGTCTTCAAGAACTACATTTCAAGTCCAGTTGATCTAATTGAATACAACAGATATACCATGACCTGGACATGGATGAATGAGAACCTTCACAAGCATAAATAAAATAAGATGATTCAAATGTTGAAATCCTACCTAAACCCACTTGAAATGGTTAGTCATGCACGGAACCGTCTGGTCTTCAGTCAGCAAAGGGAGACTGGAAGAACCAGGGGATTGAGGTTCAATGGTGGGGGGGGGAGCACTCAAGCTCCAAACGCATTTCACTCTATATCAGAGCTGTCTCTATGGCTCTGAGATTAACTTAATGCCGGAAGTTAATAATGACCAATTTGCCCAATCAACGCTAAGTATCAGGTTACCTCACAATCACACGAATCTCACGGGGCCAGGCACCTACGGTAATCCTTGCAGAGCCTGTCAGTCCCCATTCTCATTCTCATAATGCTGTTAATTCTGCCATTTTAGTTAGTGGCAGACCTCTCTATTTACATATATAAAACAACCAAACATTTAAAGGAGAACTAAACCCAAAATACAAGACAGCTAGAGGTCTGTAACTGTCACTTAGTAAAACCATTTGACTCTCACCTCTGAATTCAGCCTCTTAGTATAGAAATCATTTATAGACATTATTGAGTACTGGCAATCTATGATGTCACAGGTGGTTTCTAGTGTTGCCTCTTCCTGGTGGTCCTGGACACAAAACTCCTTCTGCACATGTGAACTAGCTACCTTGGGTTTGTTTCCCACTCTCCTTATGCTAAGTTGCATGTAAGAGTTTAACTCAGAGTCTCCACCTGCAGTGTCTCCAGCCAATCAACAGAGATAGCAGTCAATATTATTAGCTGATTTTCCTAGTTAAACAGAGTGGGGGAAGGTGTTAACCCTTTTCATGTAATTAGGAAGCAACTTGTAAACCCTTTATATTTGTGAGCATTTCTGCAAGACTGTGTGTTTTATGCATTTATTTCGCAGTACCATTTATATTAGTGGTGTGTATGCTGCAATGTACATTTAGGGCACAGCCACACTGCAACACACCTGAATCGCACACACAATCGCATGCGATTAATATGCGTTTGCACTTGCGATTGTGTCGTTTTCATATGAATATGCTGTGATTGCACAAAAAACGGCTGTGTTACCAAATTGCTGACACATGTGCGAATCGCAAAATACCCGAAATAGCAAGATTTTGGTGTGTTGCTGCATTTTTAATACAATTGGAAAATCGCAATCGCCTGGAAAAAGCGATTGTGTGGCCTAGCCCTTAGAAGTGTAATGCAAGCTGCATTGATTTCAGTTTAGCCATACAGCATGTATTTAATGCAATGGAAGGAAGACGGCACATTCCTAATAAAGCGGCATTGTGCTCATTTACGTGCATGGGTGTTGCGCTTCCACAATTGGACCCTAGCAGAGCGCATGCAATACAGACCAAAAATGGTGATCGGATGCACTCCAATAGCACATCGGCTATTACATGCCTTCACTTCCACAATCAGATCGCAAATCGCAATCCAAAACGTGCTAGTGGGAGCTAGCCTGTGTTTGAGTCTTAAAAGGAAAGGTGGTAACCCCAGTAGAATTGAACTGACCACTTTACAAGGTTAGGGTTTCCAGATCACCTGCTGATTGTAGGACGCTTTTAATAAATGCAGTTAGCAGGGCTGCACTGATTGCATTACTGCAGACTCAGCCTTGCTGCATGTGATTTTAATAGGTGTCCTTGATTTTTCACTGATGTGAAAACCCGATACAAGGTACGCTTATAAAAACAAAACAGCTCAGAACTGCAGGTGCAGCATATTGAAGTGAACATGGTCTTCGCACAGCTCTTGCAATGCATTTTAAAGGGGAATGTGGAGCCTGGAAGTAGTTTTGGAAGTAGTGTAAAGGCAAAGGCCACCTTTGCCTTTAAGACCCAAACACCTATTAAATCTACCTGTTGCAGTGCTAAGTACCATTGCATTAAATACAAACTGTATCAGCCTGCATCGTGCTGCTAAAGAAAATACTAACAACCTTTTGTTGTGTAGATATTATCAGGCCTATGTAATAAAGTTCTTATGCTAAAATCTGATTGGTTGGGGCAAAATTTGCACCATTTTAACAATAAGAACTTTTAATACATAGGCCTGTATTGTGCTCGGGGCTTAAAGGCAAAGGTGGGGACCCTAATTGATTTTGTTTATGCAAAACTTCCTACAGGCAGCCCTCCTGTGCATACATTTTATAGAACATGCTTGCATTCCCTCTAACAAGTGCCCCTTAATTGGCATTCCCTCCAATAATTCCATTAATATGTACAATTATATAAAAAACATGGTGCAGAGCTGCAAGTGGCATACCCTCCAATATTCAACTTTAATACATACACTTATGAGCATGGTGCAGTGCTGCAGGTGAAGGATAATATAATGACCCTGATCTTTGCACAGCTCTGTGCAATGCATTCTCTGTGTAATGCATTTCTAAGCTTAGCTTTCTACAGTTTGTTGTTTTATACAGAGAGCTGAATCAAAAAACATAATCTTCCTACCCTCCCCACATTCCCTTTAATAAGGTACATTGATGAGACGATTGCACAGCTGTGCTAAGATCAGGTTCACTTCACTATCCCTCCCTGCAGTTCTGCACCATGTGGTTTCTATGAAAACACACTCTTCCTACCCTCCAACATTCCCCTTTAAGAAGCTACACTTTCCAATAATATTGCTGCAGTTGACAGGGAGAGCTAGAGACCTTCACACTACGGGCCATATTATAAAGGTATGGTATTCTCTTTCACTTCACTATCCCCTCCCTGCAGTTCTGCACCATGTGGTTTCTATGAAAACACACTCTTCTACCCTCCAACATTCCCCTTTAAGAAGCTACACTTTCCACTAATATTGCTGCAGTTGACAGGGAGAGCTAGAGACCTTCACACTACGGGCCATATTTATAAAGGTATGGTATTCTCTTTTTCTTTAGCGAACGTTATGGCGATCGTTAATTTATGATCACTATCGAAAATCTTGTGAATGTACGATAGCAAACGTAAATCCACGGACCGCCTGTAGAATTTCGGTTTTACGGTAGTATATTAGCACATGGTATACTACTGCCACGGCATACAGTAACAAAAAACTGCGGTATTGCAAGTTTTTAAATATGGTCCTCAACACTTAAACAATACATTGCAGATGAAACATACAAAGACACTGTAACTGTGAATAGTGCAGGTTTATTGCAAAACGTGTGCTACATGTTTCTGACCTACTTGTCCTTCCTCAAGTGCTTGAGTGGGTCTGAAACATGTAGCACGCATGTTTTGCAATAAACTCGCAACATTCACAGCTACAGACCTGTGTCTTTCACACAATATGTGTCTTTGTATGTTTCACCTGCAATTTATTGTTTATATATCAGATTTGGTGGAGTGAAAGCCGTAGGTGAGAAGTACATTATTTCAGATCCGGACACACTAGATACCCAGACCTATATACATCACACACTACAACATGCTACTAGGAAAGTGTTAATCAGATGCACCACCAATTTGAATATTGATGCTTTAATATATTCATACATCATAGAGGTTAAGAGGTGGGAGTGGAAATCACACAGGTGCTGAAAATGTAATCAAGGCAAAAGTACGGGCAGGCAAGGGAAAATGGCAGTACTGGCAGGCCCCCTGAATGGAATCTTCCATGCTGAGAAGGGTGTTGAGGCAAGTACTTTCTAACTTAAACTTTGTTTTTGGGTTTAGTTTTCTTTAACAATTCAGATAATATGGCCTCTAGTCTAGCTACTTTTCTTCAAGTGTAGCTATTCTATCCAGCACTTCTTGATTTTGACAAAGATGTTGCATCTGCTCAGATTCTTCTAATGCTTTAGCTTTGATTTCTTCATCTTTGTCCACATTTTCATCCTTATCTTCATTGTTGTTTTCTTCAACTGTGTCCTCATCTTTATCTTTATCTTCATCTACGTGTCTGTTTTCTTGTTTTTCCTCCTCTGGTTCTGGGGGGGGGGGGAGCATATTGGCAAATCAGCAAATTATGATAGTTATCTAAACAGTTTAGAAAAACTATGAAAGTTATGTCAAGATTTTACAACTGTAAATGGCAGATACACATCTAATTCCTAAATTTTGTAAAGGGATAAAGGGACCAACTTTCAATCAATTTCAATATTGTGTAAAATTTGTAAAGTGCAAAATTTGTAATGAAGGTGTTTTTGTGGTGAATTCCTTACTTATTGGTGCCTGAACTGCTTTATTAGAATTTCAAAACCTACAATATATGTTAAAGGGATCTAAACTTTCCTTGATTCTCTTCTTTTTAAAAGTCCTCAGTGTACTGTCTATATTGTATAGACAGTTAACAGTAACCCAGAAATGTGTAAGTTGGTACTTTACACTGTACCTTATACTGTGTTAACATTACAGCTTTATGCACCTAGAGGGGTTAAGTTCTCACAAAAAACTATAAAACATTCATAAACATAGGTATACATTTATTACCTTCTATTGCATTATTTCCTTTAATAAACCCTGCTATCTCATTTGGGCAGATGATACATGTTGCTGCTCCTTAAAAATGTGTGCTTTAAAAGATCCTCGGCTGCGTGCTCGATATTCTGGATCTTTCAATAAGCACATGTTCAAGAAGTTTCTGAATTCATTAGACCTGGAAAAAAATATTCTGCATCAATCTTTAATTGTAAGTCTAGAACTGGTATATTTATATTTAAAAAGCAAACAGCTAAACACCAACATACAAAATAATAATGATCTATGATATACTCATTATATGTTGTTTCTAAAGTTTATCAGGCAGATTCAATAAAAGTTCTTATCGTTTAAAATGGTGCTAATTTTGCCCCAACTAATCAGATCTTATTTAACATTTGCAAGATAACATCTGATTGGTTGGGGCAAGTTTATCACCGTTTTTAATGATAAGAACTTTTATTGAATCTCCCTGTATATGTATAAAAGATAGATTATTTATGGCAAAAGCCTAGATTTATTTTAAAAAAAGAATCATTTAAGGTTTTAGAATTCTTTCTTATTGTATAATATATAGAATTCCATGTGATCTGTGGTATTAAAGTAAAATATGCTAATGTAAACATTAACATTGTATTTTCAATTACACACTAAATATACAAGACAATGTTAATATTTGGGAGATATTACATTTATAGTCTTGGTTAATTTACTCAGTATTAACCCTGTAATTTACCAGGTGCACAGGGATTCAGAGCAAATTGTATGGTAACAGCTATTGGAATAGCCAATCCTACCTCTCTGCCCCGGTACTTTCCTTTTTTAAAAAGATCATTCAAGTTATCGTCAACCATTAGTTACAGCATGCCCAAACTTTTTAATATAGAGTACTGCTCTCGGGCCAGGGCAGGATTGACCCAGAGCAGAAACATTAGTCCACAGAGTAGCTGTTGCAGCTTTATGAGATGGTCAGAGTAGGTGACCACCACAAAGGTGCCTCATGGAGAGAGAGGAAACAAAAATGGAGTTACTGCTCTCGGGCCAGACAGGATTGACCCAGAGCTGAAAAACATAGCACAGAGTAGCTTTTGCAGCTATATAGATGGTCAGAGTAGGTGACATCACAAAGGTGCCTCATGGAGAGAGATGGAAGAACAAAAGGCAGTACTGCTCTCGGGCCAGGCAGATTGACCCAGAGCTGAAAACATTAGCCACAGAGTAGCTGTTGCGGCTGTATGAGATGGTCAGAGTAGGTGACACCACAAAGGTGCCTCATGGAGAGAGAAGGAAGAATAAAAATGGAGTACTGCTCTCAGGCCAGGCAGGATTGACCCAGAGCTGAAAACATTAGTCACAGAGTAGCTGTGTGCGGCTGTATGAGATGGTCAGAGTAGGTGACACCCACAAAGGTACCTCATGGAGAGAGAAGGAAGACAACAAAAATGAGTACTGCTTTCGGCCAGGCAGGATTGACCCAGAGCTGAAAAACATTAGCTACAGAGTAGCTGTTGCGGCTGTATGAGATGGTCAGAGTAGGTGACACCACAAAGGTGCCTCATGGAGAGAGAAGGAAGAACAAAAATGGAGTTACTGCTCTCGGGCCAGGCAGGATTGACCCAGAGCTGAAAACAGCCCAGAGTAGCTGTTGCGGCTGTATGAGATGGTCAGAGTAGGTGACACCACAAAGGTGCCTCATGGAGAGAGAAGGAAGAACAAAAATAGAGTACTGCTCTCGGGCCAAGTAGGATACACCCAACTTAGAAAATTTAGCCACGAGTAGCTGTTGTCGCAGAGCATTTGTATTTCACAACCTGAATGCAGTAGTAGCAAGGTAGGACCATATATGGCCCGCCAATAAGAAAAATTTGCCATTTGCCAGCTAAGCTGGCATCAGCTAAGCCTCTAGGTGGAAAATGAGGCGGAAGGAGCAGTACGGGTGGCCAGGGGCAGGAGGCCTTCAGTCACAGGCATCAGTAATAGGGGTGCTGTACTGAGATGTGATCCACGCCTCATTCATCTTGATGAATGTAAGGGGTCCACATCTCAGTGGAGAGACGTGTCCTCCTCTCCGTTACAACACCCCCTGCCGCACTGAAGGTCCTCTCCGAAAGAACACTGGATGACGGGCATGAAAGGACCTCGATGGCATACTGTGCCAATTCGGGCCAGATATCAAGCCTCGCCACCCCAGTAGTCCAGTGGATCCTCAGTCTCTGATGTGGCTACACCGGCTTGGATCCGATGTAGTCGGTGACCTGGCGACTGAGGTGTGCCTGGTGGAGTTGCCAGTAGATGGGCCTGGCAACTGTGGCTAATGTTTTCATGGCAACATGTGGTACTTGGGAGGGTTGAGATGTCCTCCTAGAGGAATGCCCCATTTTCCTTGGTCCAGGTCACCTAAATCCCCCTCATCATCATCAGATGGCTACTCTGCACCGTGATTTCGGGCTCGGAAAGCATCACAGTGTCGGCGTCCTCCTTTTCCAGTAGCTGCTGCTCGACAGCGAGTGCCCTGCCAAGTATGCCACGCAGAGTGTGCTCAAGGAGGAACACCAGTGGGATGGTATCCGCAATGGTGGCATCATTGCGGCTTAACATCCTGTTGGCCTCCTCAAATGGCGCGCACACGGCAGGCATCGCTAATCAGCAGCCACTGCCTGGGTAACAGCAAACCCAGGTCCCAGAGCCTATCTTGCCTTGTACTCGTACAAGTAGTCTATGATGGCTCGCCTCTGCTGGAGCAGCCTCACAGGCATCATAAGACTAGAGTTCCAGCGGTGGGGGTGGTCACAAATCAGGCGGTTCTGCAGCAGACCATTCTGCTGCTGAAACTCGCCAGATGAGCTGTGGCCGTGTATTACCACCTGAAGTGACTGGGGGTGACTGGGGGACAGTTTCTGCTCTGCTTCAAACACTGGGGAAGAGAGACCTCCCTTTTAGCTGACGCTCCAGCAGCAGTGTCAAGAGGCCTCTTACACACCGTGTGCTGGGGCCAAAGGCTGCCCTCCTCCCTAACTTCACCGAGGAAGCAGCTAATGGGGCCGGAGGGGAGGAAAGAACGGTGGCTACCTGGGCACGAGGTAGGGAATGTGTGGGTGCCCGCACGTTCCCTGTCCGCTGCTCCCACCGGGCAAAGTGGTGCAGTATCATATGTCTCCTCATAGAGGAGGTGCCCAAATGTGATGTGGGTCTTCCCACGGCTAACACGTTGCAGGCACAACTTGCAAACTGCACCGTGCTGTTACCTGGAGCCAGTGAGAAGAACTCCCACCCGCTGAGCCACCAGCACGACTCGGAGCAGAGGTCACCTGCTGCTGTGGGGCACTGGCACCAGATCTCATTGGTTGCCTACTTCCACGTGCACCACTAGGTGCACTGTCTCTGCCCTGGCCCTGCCCCCAGTCCTGCCTCTGGGTTCAGGATCGTGCTCATGCTCTGAGGGACATCCCTCAGAGACACTATCCTCCTCCTCTCTCACAGAGGGCACCCATGGACAATCGGTGACCTCATCGTCCACTTCCACCTCCTCAATACTGGAGGCTGCGTCACTAGCAGCATCTGGAACCTCACCCCCTGCATTAGTTCCCTGGCTGCTCACAGACTGCTGCGTGACATTGTCAGACTCCTGTCCCCCTGTGCACTGAGCACTTTCCTCCGCCTCGGGCGACAGGAAAGATTGTGCATCAGTGCATGGCTCCTCCTCAAGCACACTAGCCCCACACATAGTGTGCGAAAACAGATCCTGAGACTCCTCCTCCGGATCCCCGAAGGTACAGGCCATGTGGGCATTGAACTCCTGATAGAGAGGATCGGGGGTCCATGCTCTGTGCTGTGAGGAGGTGGATGAGGAAGGCTGGGTAATCCGTCTGCTACCCGCCTTCCTTGATCAGAAGGGATAGCCCTAGCACGGCTACCCCTAAACATATCGGTACGGTTACCCGGCTGCCCTGCGAAGGGCCAGGTAACTCCTGGCCAGAGCCTTTAGTAGGCTCTCCTCTGCTCTCCCTCCACGTGCAGAAGCACCCCTGCTCCTGGCTCTCCCTCTTGCCATGCCAGACATTTCCCTCTCCCAAATTGTAACAAAAAAAAAATATATATATATATATAATATATATATATATATATATATACACACACACACACAAACACAAAAGACAAAGCAACAAAACAACACAGAAGCAAACAAATAAACACAAAGCTTTTTTTTTTTTTTTACACTAAAAGCACAAATAGGACACAGACACAACTGACAGCAAACAGCAGATCAGACAGCAAAAGCTGCTGATTGCTGCTAAAGGCAGCACTGTCAGCTACAACAAAACACACAGACACTGACACACAGATACAGAAAGACAAACAAAAAAAACAGGACACCTAGACCTCTAAAAGGTCTAACACAAAATTTGTCCAAGGACTTATAGGGGGTTAGTCCTAAAAGGACTTTTGGTTCTCACAAGGAAGGTTAGTCCTGATGAAGGGGGTGTTACCATCGAAACGTTTGTACTACTGTTTGATGTTTGGCTTGTAATAAATATTCTATTTTGGAGTGCAGTCCCACCCTGTATTTTTCGATTGCCTTGTTCCCTGCGAAGTAGGGGAATTGGACTTGCTGCACCCACCTGGGGATTAGTGTGCATATGGACTATTTGATATATGTGAATACAGGGGTGGCTAATCCACCACACATGAATTCACACACAGAAAGCTCAAAAAAAGCACAAAAATCTCTCTCCAACTCCTACACTGTCAGGTCTCCACTAAACACACTCCAACACACTGACAAAATGGCACCTGTGAAGCAGCCTTTTATACCCAGGGGGCTGGCAATAATCATGTTAGCTGCCATTGGATATTTTGGGACATGTGGCTTGCTCCGTCTTGAAAATAATCCCCAAAATGCTGAAATTCCGCGAATTTACAAGAATTTCTCGTATCTTCCTGAATTTTCGAAAATACGAGAATTTTCGAAATTACGAGGATCTCCGTTTTCTCGTATTTCGAAAATACGGAGATCCTTGTAATTTCGAAAATTTTCGAAAATACCGGAAATCCGCGGTTCGGAAGTTAGGGAGCCGGAAAATCCGGAATAATCCGCCGTTCCGACGGGATAAATCCGCGGCGGCTCCGGGTTCGGGTCCGCGAACCGGCCATCCCTAGTTCTCACCTCCCTGTGAATAACACAATGAATGGCAACTAGTTTTTTTTATGGATGTAGTGTTCCTTTAAATGGTAAGTTCTTTTATGTTAGAGTGCAGCCAATAAAACCTTAGCATGGTGGTTGAATTAATATATATGAAAGCGCTGTAATGTAAGCAATGAATAATGTTGGTTATTAGTTGGGAGTGTATATAAGTCCACTCACTATTTTTGGACTTATATACACTTTACTGCAACATTTTGATACATTGGACTTTTACTGTTATTCTTTTGGACTTTAACAGGATATACCTAAATTGTCACTTGAACGTTCAAGAACGGATACAGTTTTACATGTAGAGCTATTTTCTATGCCTTAGCACTCTGTATATGTTATTTACACTATATGTCATTTAATAATTTTTTCTGTTATATTAGAGGGCATCTATACTGGAGAAAAAGTTATTTTAAATTGACCATTACTGAAAACTATAATGCTCCCAACCACCACTGTATCGTGTTTTTTTTGGGGGGGGGGGTTGGGTGGGGGAGGTTGTAGATCTGGCCCTATTTCTTTAGATAGCCAATCTAATACATCTGTCAATCAAGTGCCTTGCAGTTATAAACAATTCTTCTGTGAGTTTTGTTTTAGCTGGAATGGTGACAGGGTTTTGAAATTTAGAATCCTCTATGCTGTGTGCAGTTTTGACAGTTGGCTTGAGGGGGAAAAGTCAGGTCAGAATGAAGTGGGAGTGGTTAAAAGAAGGAGGGGGGTACTGCTCCTGACCAAAACATGTGCTGAACTGAATGCATTATCTTTTAAAGGAATATCTCGCTTATTATTGTAGGTTTATAATAACCCACAATTTTTAAGCACTGGTCCATCAATACATAGTAACATAGTAACATAGTAATTAAGGTTGAATAAAGACATTCTCCATCAAGTCCAACCTATTCACTTTTTTTTTTTTTTTTTAACCCTACCTAACAGTTGATCCAGAGGAAGGCAAAAAAAAACAGCTAAAAAGGGGGGAAAAAATTCCTTCCTGACTCCAAACGGCAATCGGAAAGTATCCCTGGATCAACCAGATCTATATGCATTAATACCAGTAATTCTCAATATTTTTAGTTTTAGAAACTTATCCAGGCCTTTTTAAGTTATTCAATGAACTGCCATACCACCTCTGCTGGAAGACAGTTCCACAGTTCACCATTCTCACTGTAAAGAAACCTTTCCTAACCTGAAGATAAGAACTTCTTTTCTTCCAACCTTAAAGGATGTCCACGAGTCCTCTGATATGACCTATTAGTGAACAATGCACCAGAGAGTTCACTGTATGGGCCATTAATATATTTGTATAGGTTATCATGTCCCCACGCAACCGCCGCTTCTCCAATGTAAACACGCCCTAACTTGTCTAATCTGCCTGCATATTCAAGCCCCTCCATTCCCTTATTAATTTAGTTGCCCTTCTCTGAACTGCCTCAATTTCCAAGATGTCCCTTTGTATATGGGATTCCAAAACTGCACCGCATATTCCAAATGAGGCCTTACCAGTGCCTTGTAAAGAGGGAGAATAATATTTTTTCTCTCTTGATTCCATTCCCCTCTTTATACAAGACAATATCTTGCTAGCTCTAGCTGTTGCTACCTGGCATTGTTTGCTACAGCTACATGTTCCAGCTAATGTTTTATATTGCTAAATAATGGTAAATCTGAATGATTATTAAATACTGTTTTTGAATAATGTATTATTATAATTTGTTGTTTTACCCTTTCAGTGCCACCCAACGTAAATTTACAGTGCCATTGTTCGCCCGTTTTCTGAAAACACAGTAAATTTTACGTTGTGTAGCTCCCTGAGTGATCAGAGGGCACTGTTCAAGTGTACCCCCTCTCCCCTTGATCCCCCATCAGTTTTGCCAGAAACCGATGAGGGGATCTAAATTTTTAGGTAAACCCCATGATGTCGTTGGACATCCGGGACTTTCCTATGGTCTTTCCCCCACTTCCTCCTAGTGGTCTAGTGCAGTAGTAAACTGCAATCGGGTTCTGTATGGATGGATGGACCAGTGCTTAAAAACTGTGGGTCATCATAAACCTGCAATATTAAGCGGAAAACTTTGAGAATGGTAGTCTTTGCTAGTTTGGGGCAGAGATCAATACTTGGTGATCACTTCTGATCACCAATTTATTGACTTTGCCTCATTTTAAAAAGCCAAAGGGCTGGGGGGAAGTGAGAGCCTGCTATATGGATCCAGTGCACAACTATAAGAAATCCAAAAGTTTGCTAATGATAATTGAAGTAAAAAAGGTTAGAAGTTAGGACCTTCCAGACTGGGTTACCTTGACGTGGTTATAATTTATACAGTACATATACTTGGTAAAGACTATGATGTGAGGGTCATTTTTCTGATTTGACTTTGGGGGGGGGAAGTGGGCGTTTGATTGGCCGTGTTAGGGGCTCTATATGTTTTGTTTAATAAATATTTTTAAATCAATTTATACCTACTTTCTTTTTCTTATTATTTGGTTTTATGTGTGGATGCACACAGAGGTGTTGCCATCAACTAACCCAAAAGGGATGCATGCACAAGTGCAATTACACGAAAAAATCAAAGTGCTCTGTAATTTGAACAGCCTACTCTTTTTCAAAGAAAACAGCCCTGAAACTTGGAAATATCCCCCATAACTATATATTTTTGGAATCTACACACCTTTAACTATGTAACAGTGCCATTCTTTCATACATACATAAAGAATTCCAGGTGCAGAAATTCACAGAATAAGAATAAATAAGATGATTCAGATATCATGAAACAATAGTTAACCATACGCATGGTTACTCAAGCAGACGTGGAAACGAAAAGCCATGAATTGAGAAAATTGCACAAAGGCTCAAAAACGGCAAAAATATTCAACCAACTCTTTTGGTTAAATTTGAACTGTATGCAATTTTTCCCACAAAACACTCCCTAACTCAGAAATACCCCTAACAACTATATATATTTGGAATCTACACACCTTCAGCTATGTAACAGTGTCATTCTTTCATACATACATACATACATACATACATACATACATACAAGAATTCCAGTGCCATAATCCATAGAACTCTACCTCTTCTAGCTAGAAAATAAATAATATAAATAATAAAATACTGTTGTATTCAATTAGATCAACTGGACTTGAAATGTAGTTCTTGAAGACGTTTCGCTAGTCATCCGACTGGCTTTCTCAATTCAGAATGACTTGTACAAGAATCTGTGGCAATTATGTACCTGGAAAATCCATAATTGCCACAGATTCTTGTACAAGTCATTCTGAATTGAGAAAGCCAGTCGGATGACTAGCGAAACGTCTTCAAGAACTACATTTCAAGTCCAGTTGATCTAATTGAATACAACAGATATACCATGACCTGGATGAATGAAACCTTCACAAGCATAAATAAAATAAGATGATTCAAATGTTGAAATCCTACCTAAACCCACTTGAAATGGTTAGTCATGCACGGAACCGTCTGGTCTTCAGTCAGCAAAGGGAGACTGGAAGAACCAGGGGATTGAGGTTCAATGGTGGGGGGGAGCACTCAAGCTCCAAACGCATTCACTCTATATCAGAGCTGTCTCTATGGCTCTGAGATTAACTTAATGCCGGAAGTTAATAATGACCAATTTGCCCAATCAACGCTAAGTATCAGGTTACCTCACAATCACACGAATCTCACGGGGCCAGGCACCTACGGTAATCCTTGCAGAGCCTGTCAGTCCCCTTCTCATTCTCATAATGCTGTTAATTCTGCCATTTTAGTTAGTGGCAGACTGCTCTATATTTACATATATAAAACAACCAAACATTTAAAGGAGAACTAAACCCAAAATACAAAGACAGCTCAAGAGTCTGTAACTGTCACTTAGTAAAACCATTTGACTCTCACCTCTGAATTCAGCCTCTTAGTATAGAAATCATTTATAGACATTATTGAGTACTGGCAATCTATGATGTCACAGGTGGTTTCTAGTGTTGCCTCTTCCTGGTGGTCCTGACACAAAACTCCTTCTGCACATGTGAACTAGCTACCTTGGGTTTGTTTCCCACTCTCCTTATGCTAAGTTGCATGTAAGAGTTTAACTCAGAGTCTCCACCTGCCAGTGTCTCCCAGCCAATCAACAGAGATAGAGCAGTCATATTATGCTGATTTTCCTAGTTAAACAGAGTGGGGGAAGGTGTTAACCCTTTTCATGTAATTAGGAAGCAACTTGTAAACCCTTTATATTTGTGAGCATTTCTGCAAGACTGTGTGTTTTATGCATTTATTTCTGCACGCTACCATTTTATTAGTGTGTGTATGCTGCAATGTACATTTAGGGCACAGCCACACTGCAACACACCTGAATCGCACACACAATCGCATGCGATTAATATGCGTTTGCACTTGCGATTTGTCTGTTTTCATTATGAATATGCATGTGATTGCACAAAAAACGGCTGTGTTACCAAATTGCTGACACATGTGCGAATCGCAACATACCCGAAATAGCAAGATTTTGGTGTGTTGCTGCATTTTTAATACAATTGGAAAATCGCAATCGCCTGGAAAAAGCGATTGTGTGGCCTAGCCCTTAGAAGTGTAATGCAAGCTGCATTGATTTCAGTTTAGCCAACAGCATGTATTTAATGCAATGGAAGGAAGACGGCACATTCCTAATAAAGCGGCATTGTGCTCATTTACGTGCATGGGTGTTGCGCTTCCACAATTGGACCCTAGCAGAGCGATGCAATACAGACCAAAAATGGTGATCGGATGCACTCCATAGCACATCGGCTATTACATGCCTGCACTTCCACAATCAGATCGCAAATCGCAATCCAAAACGTGCTAGTGGGAGCTAGCCCTGTGTTTGAGTCTTAAAAGGAAAGGTGGTAACCCCAGTAGAATTGAACTGACCACTTTACAAGGTTAGGGTTTCCAGATCACCTGCTGATTGTAGGACGCTTTTAATAAATGCAGTTAGCAGGGCTGCACTGATTGCATTACGCAGACTCAGCCTTGCTGCATGTGATTTTAATAGGTGTCCTCTGATTTTTCACTGATGTGAAAACCCGATACAAGGTACGCTTATAAAACAAAACAGCTCAGAACTGCAGGTGCAGCATATTGAAGTGAACATGGTCTTCGCACAGCTCTGTGCAATGCATTTTAAAGGGGAATGTTGGAGCCTGGAAGTAGTTTTGGAAGTAGTGTAAAGGCAAAGGCCACCTTTGCCTTTAAACCCAAACACCTATTAAATCTACCTGTTGCAGTGCTAAGTACCATTGCATTAAATACAAACTGTATCAGCCTGCATCGTGCTCTAAAGAAAATACTAACAACCTTTGTTGTGTAGATATTATCAGGCCTATGTAATAAAAGTTCTTATGCTAAAATCTGATTGGTTGGGGCAAAATTTGCACCATTTTTAACATAAGAACTTTTAATACATAGGCCTGTATATGTGCTCGGGGCTTAAAGGCAAAGGTGGGGACCCTAATTGATTTTGTTTATGCAAAACTTCCTACAGGCAGCCCTCCTGCTGCATACATTTTATAGAACATGCTTGCATTCCCTCTAACAGTGCCCCTTTAATTGGCATTCCCTCCAATAATTCCTATTAATATGTACAATTATAATAATAACATGGTGCAGAGCTGCAAGTGGCATACCCTCCAATATTCAACTTTAATACATACACTTATAGACATGGTGCAGTGCTGCAGGTGAAGGATAATATATGACCCTGATCTTTGCACGCTCTGTGCAATGCATTTCTCTGTGTAATGCATTTCTAAGCTTAGCTTTCTACAGTTTGTTGCTTTTATACAGAGAGCTGAATCAAAAAACATAATCTTCCTACCCTCCAACATTCCCTTTAATAAGGTACATTGATGAGACATGTATTGCACAGCTGTGCTAAGATCAGGTTCACTTCACTATCCCCTCCCTGCAGTTCTGCACCATGTGTTTCTATGAAAACACACTCTTCCTACCCTCCAACATTCCCCTTTAAGAAGCTACACTTTCCACTAATATTGCTGCAGTTGACAGGGAGAGCTAGAGACCTTCACACTACGGGCCATATTTATAAAGGTATGGTATTCTCTTTTTCACTTCACTATCCCCTCCCTGCAGTTCTGCACCATGTGGTTTCTATGAAAACACACTCTTCCTACCCTCCAACATTCCCCTTTAAGAAGCTACACTTTCCACTAATATTGCTGCAGTTGACAGGGAGAGCTAGAGACCTTCACACTACGGGCCATATTTATAAAGGTATGGTATTCTCTTTTTCTTTAGCGAACGTTATGGCGATCGTTAATTTATGATCACTATCGAAAATCTTGTGAATGTACGATAGCAAACGTAAATCCACGGACCGCCTGTAGAATTTCGGTTTTACGGTAGTATATTAGCACATGGTATACTACTGCCACGGTCATACAGTAACAAAAACCTGCGGTATTGCAAGTTTTTAAATATGGTCCTCCAACACTTAAACAATACATTGCAGATGAAACATACAAAGACACTGTAACTGTGAATAGTGCAGGTTTATTGCAAAACGTGTGCTACATTTTTCTGACCTCGTGCTACATGTTTCAGACCCACTCAAGCACTTGAGGAAGGACAAGTAGGTCAGAAACATGTAGCACACGTTTTGCAATAAACCTGCACTATTCACAGTTACAGTGTCTTTGTATGTTTCATCTGCAATGTATTGTTTAAGTGTTGGAGGACCATATTTAAAAACTTGCAATACCGCAGGTTTTTGTTACTGTATGACCGTGGCAGTAGTATACCATGTGCTAATATACTACCGTAAAACCGAAATTCTACAGGCGGTCCGTGGATTTACGTTTGCTATCGTACATTCACAAGATTTTCGATAGTGATCATAAATTAACGATCGCCATAACGTTCGCTAAAGAAAAAGAGAATACCATACCTTTATAAATATGGCCCGTAGTGTGAAGTCTCTGGACTTCTCCCTGTCAACTGCAGCCAATATTAGTGGAAAGTGTAGCTTCTTAAAGGGGAATGTTGGAGGGTAGGAAGTGGTGTTTTCATAGAAACCACAGGTGCAGAACTGCAGGGAGGGATAGTGAAGTGAAAAAGAGAATACCATACCTTTATAATATGGCCCGTAGTGTGAAGGTCTCTAGCTCTCCCTGTCAACTGCAGCAATATTAGTGGAAAGTGTAGCTTCTTAAAGGGGAATGTTGGAGGGTAGGAAGAGTGTGTTTTCATAGAAACCACATGGTGCAGAACTGCAGGGAGGGGATAGTGAAGTGAACCTGATCTTAGCACAGCTGTGCAATACATGTCTCATCAATGTACCTTATTAAAGGGAATGTTGGAGGGTAGGAAGATTATGTTTTTTGATTCAGCTCTCTGTATAAAGCAACAAACTGTAGAAAGCTAAGCTTAGAAATGCATTACACAGAGAAATGCATTGCACGAGCTGTGCAAAGATCGGGTCATTATATTATCCTTCACCTGCAGCACTGCACCATGCTCTATAAGTGTATGTATTAAAGTTGAATATTGGAGGGTATGCCACTTGCAGCTCTGCACCATGTTTTTATATAATTGTACATATTAATAGGAATTATTGGAGGGAATGCCAATTAAAGGGGCACTGTTAGAGGGAATGCAAGCATGTTCTATAAAATGTATGCAGCAGAGGGCTGCCTGTAGGAAGTTTTGCATAAACAAAATCAATTAGGGTCCCCCACCTTTGCCTTTAAGCCCCGAGCACATATACAGGCCTATGTATTAAAAGTTCTTATTGTTAAAAATGGTGCAAATTTTCCCCAACCAATCAGATTTTAGCATAAGAACTTTTATTACATAGGCCTGATAATATCTACACAACAAAGGTTGTTAGTATTTTCTTTAGCAGCACGATGCAGGCTGATACAGTTTGTATTTAATGCAATGGTACTTAGCACTGCAACAGGTAGATTTAATAGGTGTTTGGGTCTTAAAGGCAAAGGTGGCCTTTGCCTTTACACTACTTCCAAAACTACTTCCAGGCTCCAACATTCCCCTTTAAAATGCATTGCACAGAGCTGTGCGAAGACCATGTTCACTTCAATATGCTGCACCTGCAGTTCTGAGCTGTTTTGTTTTTAAGCGTACCTTGTATCGGGTTTTCACATCAGTGAAAAATCAGAGGACACCTATTAAAATCACATGCAGCAAGGCTGAGTCTGCAGTAATGCAATCAGTGCAGCCCTGCTAACTGCATTTATTAAAAGCGTCCTACAATCAGCAGGTGATCTGGAAACCCTAACCTTGTAAAGTGTCAGTTCAATTCTACTGGGGTTACCACCTTTCCTTTTAAGACTCAACACAGGCTAGCTCCCACTAGCACGTTTTGGATTGCGATTTGCGATCTGATTGTGGAAGTGCAGGCATGTAATAGCCGATGTGCTATTGGAGTGCATCCGATCACCATTTTTGGTCTGTATTGCATGCGCTCTGCTAGGGTCCAATTGTGGAAGCGCAACACCCATGCACGTAAATGAGCACAATGCCGCTTTATTAGGAATGTGCCGTCTTCCTTCCATTGCATTAAATACATGCTGTATGGCTAAACTGAAATCAATGCAGCTTGCATTACACTTCTAAGGCTAGGCCACACAATCGCTTTTTCCAGGCGATTGCGATTTTCCAATTGTATTAAAATGCAGCAACACACACAAAATCTTGCTATTTCGGGTATTGTCGATTCGCACATGTGTCGCAATTTGGTAACACAGCCGTTTTTTGTGCAATCACATGCATATTCATATGAAAACAGACAAATCGCAAGTGCAAACGCATATTAATCGCATGCGATTGTGTGTGCGATTCAGGTGTGTTGCGGTGTGCTGTGCCCTAAATGTACATTGCAGCACACACACACTAATATAAATGGTAGCGTGCAGAAATAAATGCATAAAACACACAGTCTTGCAGAAATGCTCACAAATATAAAGGGTTTACAGTTGCTTCCTAATTACATGAAAAGGGTTACACCTTCCCCCACTCTGTTTAACTAGGAAAATCAGCTAATAATATTGACTGCTATCTCTGTTGATTGGCTGGGAGACACTGGCAGGTGGAGACTCTGATTTAAACTCTTACATGCAACTTAGCATAAGGAGAGTGGGAAACAAACCCAAGGTAGCTAGTTCACATGTGCAGAAGGAGTTTTGTGTCCAGGACCACAGAGAGGCAACACTAGAAACCACCTGTGACATCATAGATTGCCAGTACTCAATAATGTCTATAAATGATTTCTATACTAAGAGGCTGAATTCAGAGGTGAGAGTCAATGGTTTTACTAAGTGACAGTTACAGACTCTTGAGCTGTCTTTGTATTTTGGGTTTAGTTCTCCTTTAAATGTTTGGTTGTTTTATATATGTAAATATAGAGCAGCTGCCACTAACTAAAATGGCAGAATTAACAGCATTATGAGAATGAGAATGGGGACTGACAGCTCTGCAAGGATTACCGTAGGTGCCTGGCCCCGTGAGATTCGTGTGATTGTGAGGTAACCTGATACTTAGCGTGATTGGGCAAATTGGTCATTATTAACTTCCGGCATTAAGTTTTCTCAGAGCCATAGAGACAGCTCTGATATAGAGTGAATGCGTTTGGAGCTTGAGTGCTCCCCCCCCCACCATTGAACCTCAATCCCCTGGTTCTTCCAGTCTCCCTTTGCTGACTGAAGACCAGACGGTTCCGTGCATGACTAACCATTTCAAGTGGGTTTAGGTAGGATTTCAACATTTGAATCATCTTATTTTATTTATGCTTGTGAAGGTTCTCATTCATCCAGGTCATGGTATATCTGTTGTATTCAATTAGATCAACTGGACTTGAAATGTAGTTCTTGAAGACGTTTCGCTAGTCATCCGACTGGCTTTCTCAATTCAGAATGACTTGTACAAGAATCTGTGGCAATTATGGATTTTCCAGGGTACATAATTGCCACAGATTCTTGTACAAGTCATTCTGATTGAAAAGCCAGTCGGATGACTAGCGAAACGTCTTCAAGAACTACATTTCAAGTCCAGTTGATCTAATTGAATACAACAGATATTTATTTTATTTATATTATTTTATTCTAGCTAGAAGAGGTAGAGTTCTATGGATTATGGCATCTGGAATTCTGTATGTATGTATGTATGTATGTATGTATGTATGTATGAAAGAATGACACTGTTACATAGCTGAAGGTGTGTAGATTCCAAATATATATAGTTGTTAGGGGTATTTCTGAGTTAGGGGAGTGTTTTGTGGGAAAAATTGCATACAGTTCAAATTTAACCAAAGAGTTGGTTGAATATTTTTGCCGTTTTTGAGCCTTTGTGCAATTTTCTCAATTCATGGCTTTTCGTTTCCAGTCTGCTTGAGTAACCATGCGTATGGTTAACTATTGTTTCATGATATCTGAATCATCTTATTTATTCTTATTCTGTGAATTTCTGCACCTGGAATTCTTTGTATGTATGAAAGAATGGCACTGTTACATAGTTAAGGTGTGTAGATTCCAAAATATATAGTTATGGGGGATATTTCCAAGTTTCAGGGCTGTTTTCTTTGAAAAAGAGTAGGCTGTTCAAATTACAGAGCACTTTGATTTTTTCGTGTAATTGCACTTGTGCATGCATCCCTTTTGGTTTAGTTGATGGCAACACCTCTGTGTGCATCCACACATAAAACCAAATAATAAAGAAAAGAATAGGGTATAAATTGATTTAAAAATATTTATTAAACAAACATATAGAGCCCCTAACACGGCCAATCAAACGCCCACTTCCCCCCCCCAAAGTCAAATCAGAAAAATGACCCTCACATCATAGTCTTTACCAAGTATATGTACTGTATAAATTATAACCACGTCAAGGTACCCCAGTCTGGAAGGTCCTAACTTCTAACCTTTTTTACTTCAATTATCATTAGCAAACTTTGGATTTCTTAAGTTGTGCACTGGATCCATATAGCAGGCTCTCACTTCCCCCCACCCTTTGGCTTTTTAAAATGAGCAAAGTCATAAATTGGTGATCAGAAGTGATCAAGTATTGATCTCTGCCCCCAAACTAGCAAAGACTCTACCATTCTCAAAGTTTTCCGCTTAATATTGCAGGTTTATGATGACCCACAGTTTTTAAGCACTGGTCCCCATCCATACAGAACCCGATTGCAGTTTACTACTGCACTAGACCACTAGGAGGAAGTGGGGGAAAGACCATAGGAAGTCCCGGATGTCCAACGACATCATGGGGTTTACCTAAAAATTTAGATCCCCTCATCGTTTTCTGGCAAAACTGATGGGGGATCAAGGGAAGAGGGGGTACCTTGAACAGTGCCCTCTGATCACTCAGGGAGCTACACAACGTAAAATTTACTGTGTTTTCAGAAAACGGGCGAACAATGGCACTGTAAATTTTACGTTGGGTGGCACTGAAAGGGTTAAACACAACAATATATAAATATCAATTATTCAAAAACAGTATTTAATAATCATTCAGATTTACCAATTATTTAGCAAATATAAAACATTAGCTGGACATGTAGCTGTAGCAAACATGCCAGGTAGCAACAGCTAGAGCTAGCAAGATATTGTCTTGTATAAGAGGGGAATGGAATCAAGAGAGAAAAATATTATTCTCCCTCTTTACAACCACTGGTAAGGCCTCATTTGGAATATGCGGTGCAGTTTTGGAATCCCATATACAAAAGGGACATCTTGGAAATTGAGGCAGTTCAGAGAGGGCAACTAAATTAATAAGGGGAATGGAGGGGCTTGAATATGCAGGCAGATTAGACAAGTTAGGGCTGTTTACATTGGAGAAGCGGCGGTTGCGTGGGGACATGATAACCTTATACAAATATATTAATGGCCCATACAGTGAACTCTCTGGTGCATTGTTCACTAATAGGTCATATCAGAGGACTCGTGGACATCCTTTAAGTTTGGAAGAAAGAGTTTCATCTTCAGGTTAGGAAAGGTTTCTTTACAGTGAGAATGGTGAAACTGTGAACTGTCTTCCAGCAGAGGTGGTAATGGCAAGTTCATTGAATAACTTTAAAAAGGCCTGGATAAGTTTCTAAAACTAAAAAATATTGAGAATTACTGGTATTAATGCATATAGATCTGGTTGATCCGGGATACTTTCCGATTGCCGTTTGGAGTCAGGAAGGAATTTTTTCCCCCTTTTAGCGGTTTTTTTTTTGCCTTCCTCTGGATCAACTGTTAGGTAGGGTTAAAAAAAAAAAAAAAAAAGTGAATAGGTTGGACTTGATGGACGAATGTCTTTATTCAACCTTAATTACTATGTTACTATGTTACTATGTATGATGACCAGTGCTTAAAAATTGTGGGTTATTATAAACCTACATAATAAGCGAATATTCCTTTAAAGATAATGCATTCAGTTCAGCACATGTTTGGTCAGGAGCAGTATCCCCCCTCTTCTTTTAACCACTCCCACTTCATTCTGACCTGACTTTTTCCCCCTCAAGCCAACTGTCAAAACTGCACACAGCATAGAGGATTCTAAATTTCACAAACCCTGTCACCATTCCAGCTAAAACAAAACTCACAGAAGAATTGTTTATAACTGCAAGGCACTTGATTGACAGATGTATTAGATTGGCTATCTAAAGAAATAGGGGCCAGATCTACAACCTCCCCCACCAACCCCCCCCCCCAAAAAAAAACACGATACAGTGGTGGTTGGGAAGCATTATAGTTTTCAGTAATGGTCAATTTAAAATAACTTTTCTCTCCAGTATAGATGCCCTCTAATATAACAGAAAAAATTATTAAATGACATTAGTGTAAATAACATATACAGAGTGCTAAGGCATAGAAAATAGCTCTACATGTAAAACTGTATCCGTTCTTGAACGTTCAAGTGACAATTTAGGTATATCCTGTTAAAGTCCAAAAGAATAACAGTAAAATCCAATGTACAAAATGTTGCAGTAAAGTGTATATAAGTCCAAAAATAGTGAGTGGACTTATATACACTCCCAACTAATAACCAACATTATTCATGCTTACATCATACGCGCTTTCATATATATTAATTCAACCACCTTCTAAGGTTTTATTGGCTGCACTCTAACATAAAAGAACTTACCATTAAAGGAACACTACATCCATAAAAAAAACTAGTTGCCATTCATTTGTGTTATTCACAGGGAGGTGAGAACTAGGGATGGCGGTTCGCGGACCCGAACCCGGAGCCGCCGCGGATTTATCCCGTCGGAACGGCGGATTATTCCGGATTTTCCGGCTCCCTAACTTCCGAACCGCGATTTCCGGTATTTTCGAAAATTTTCGAAATTACAAGGATCTCCGTATTTTCGAAATACGAGAAAACGGAGATCCTCGTAATTTCGAAAATTCTCGTTTTTCGAAAATCTCGGAAGATACGAGAAATTCTTGTAATTCGCGGAATTTCAAGCATTGGGGATTATTTTCAAGACGGAGCAAGCCACATGTCCCAAATATCCAATGGCAGCTACATGATTATTGCCAGCCCCCTGGGTATAAAAGGCTGCTTCACAGGTGCCATTTTGTCAGTGTGTTGGAGTGTGTTTAGTGAGACCTGACAGTGTAGGAGTTGGAGAGAGATTTTTGTGCTTTTTTTGAGCTTTCTGTGTGTGAATTTCAGTGTGGTGGATTAGCCACCCCTGTATTCACATATATCATAAATAGTCCATATGCACACTAATCCCCAGGTGGGTGGCAAGTCCAATTCCCCTACTTCGCAGGGAACAAGGCAATCAGAAAAATACAGGGTGGACTGCACTCCAAAATAAATATTTATTACAAGCCAAACATCAAACAGTTACACGTTTCGATGGTAACACCCCCTTCATCAGGACTAACCTTCCTTTGAGAACCAAAAGTCCTTTTAAGGACTAACCCCCTATAAGTCCTTTGGACAAATTTTGTGTTAGACCTTTTAGAGGTCTAGGTGTCCTGTTTTTTTTTTGTCTTTTCTGTATCTGTGTGTCAGTGTCTGTGTGTTTTGTGTAGCTGACAGTGCTGCCTTTAGCAGCAATCAGCAGCTTTTGCTGTCTGATCTGCTGTTTGCTGTCAGTTGTGTCTGTGTCCTATTTGTGCTTTTGTGTAAAAAAAAAAAAAAAGCTTTGTGTTTATTTGTTTGCTTCTGTGTTTGTTTGTTGCTTTGTCTTTTGTGTTTGTGTGTGTGTGTGTATATATATATATATATATATTATATATATATATATATATTTTTTTTTTTGTACAATTTGGGAGAGGGAAATGTCTGGCATGGCAAGAGGGAGAGCCAGGAGCAGGGGTGCTTCTGCACGTGGAGGGAGAGGCAGAGGAGAGCCTACTAAAGGCTCTGGCCAGGAGTTACCTGGCCCTTCGCAGGGCAGCCGGGTAACCGTACCCGATATGTTTAGGGGTAGCCGTGCTAGGGCTATCCCTTCTGATCAAGGAAGGCGGGTAGCAGACTGGATTACCCAGCCTTCCTCATCCACCTCCTCACAGGCACAGAGCATGGACCCCGATCCTCTCTATCAGGAGTTCAATGCCCACATGGCCTGTACCTTCGGGGATCCGGAGGAGGAGTCTCAGGATCTGTTTTTTTCGCACACTATGTGTGGGGCTAGTGTGCTTGAGGAGGAGCCATGCACTGATGCCAATCTTTCCTGTCGCCCGAGGCGGAGGAAAGTGCTCAGTGCACAGGGGGACAGGAGTCTGACAATGTCACCAGCAGTCGTGAGCAGCCAGGGAACTAATGCAGGGGGTGAGGTTCCAGATGCTGCTAGTGACGCAGCCTCCAGTATTGAGGAGGTGGAAGTGGACGATGAGGTCACCGATTGTCCATGGGTGCCCTCTGTGAGAGAGGAGGAGGATAGTGTCCTCTGAGGGATGTCCCTCAGAGCATAGCACGATCCTGAACCCAGAGGCAGGACTGGGGGCAGGGCCAGGGCAGAGACAGTGCACCTAGTGGTGCACGTGGAAGTACGGCAACCAAT
This sequence comes from Hymenochirus boettgeri, assembly GCA_019447015.1. Lineage (NCBI taxonomy): Eukaryota > Metazoa > Chordata > Amphibia > Anura > Pipidae > Hymenochirus > Hymenochirus boettgeri. The sequence goes on from CM033474.1 coordinate 149,092,316, forward strand.
GAGATCTGGTGCCAGTGCCCCCCAGCAGCAGGTGACCTCTGCTCCGAGCGTGCTGGTGGCTCAGCGGTGTGGGAGTTCTTCTCCCTGGCTCCAGGTACACACGCACGGTGCAGTTTGCAAGTTGTGCCTGCAACGTGTTAGCCGTGGGAAGACCACATCACATTTGGGCACCTCCTCTATGAGGAGACATATGATACTGCACCACTTTGCCCGGTGGGAGCAGCGGACAGGGAACGTGCGGGCACCCACACATTCCCTACCCTCGTGCCCAGGTAGCCACCGTTCTTCCCCCCTCCGGCCCCATTAGCTGCTTCCTCGGTGGAAGTTAGGGAGGAGAGGCAGCCTTTGGCCCCAGCACACGGTGTTTAAGAGGCCTCTTGACACTGCTGCTGGAGCGTCAGCTAAAAGGGAGGTCTCTTTCCCCAGTTGTTGAAGCAGAGGCAGAAACTGTCCCCCAGTCACCCCCCAGTCACTTCAGGTGGTAATACACGGCCACAGCTCATCTGGCCGAGTTCAGCAGCAGAATGGTCTGCTGCAGAACCGCCTGATTTGTGACCACCCCCACCTGCTGGAACTCTAGTCTTATGATGCTGCTAGGCTGCCTCCAGCAGAGGCGAGCCATCATAGACTACTTGTACGAGTACAAGGCAAATCAGGCTCTGGGACCTGGGTTTGCTGTTACCCAGGCAGTGGCTGCTGATTAGCGATGCCTGCCGTGTGCTCGCGCCATTTGAGAGGCCAACAGGATGTTAGCCGCAATGATGCCACCATTGCGGATACCATCCCACTGGTGTTCCTCCTTGAGCACACTCTGCGTGGCATACTTGGCAGGGCACTCGCTGTCGAGCACAGCTACTGGAAAAGGGGGACGCCGACACTGTGATGCTTTCCGAGCCCGAACATCACGGTGCAGAGTAGCCATCTGATGATGATGAGGGGGATTTAGGTGACCTGGACCAAGGAAAATGGGGCATTCCTCTAGGAGGACATCTCAACCCTCCCAAGTACCACATGTTGCCATGAAACATTAGCCACAGTTGCCAGGCCCATCTACTGGCAACTCCACCAGGCAACACCTCAGTCGCCAGGTCACCGACTACATCGGATCCAAGCCGGTGTAGCCACATCAGAGACTGAGGATCCACTGGACTACTGGGTGGCGAGGCTTGATATCTGGCCCGAATTGGCACAGTATGCCATCGAGGTCCTTTCATGCCCGTCATCCAGTGTTCTTTCGGAGAGGACCTTCAGTGCGGCAGGGGTGTTGTAACAGAGGAGGACACGTCTCTCCACTGAGAATGTGGACCCCTTCATTCATCAAGATGAATGAGGCGTGGATCACATCTCAGTACAGCACCCCTATTACTGATGCCTGTGACTGAAGGCCTCCTGCCCCTGGCCACCCGTACTGCTCCTTCCGCCTCATTTTCCACCTAGAGGCTTAGCTGATGCCAGCTTAGCTGGCAAATGGCAAATTTTTCTTATTGGCGGGCCATATATGGTCCTACCTTGCTCTACTACTGCATTCAGGTTGTGAAATACAAATGCTCTTCGACAACAGCTACTCGTGGCTAAATTTTCTAAGATTGGGTGTATCCTACTTGGCCCGAGAGCAGTACTCTATTTTTGTTCTTCCTTCTCTCTCCATGAGGCACCTTTGTGGTGTCACCTACTCTGACCATCTCATACAGCCGCAACAGCTACTCTGTGCTGTTTTCAGCTCTGGGTCAATCCTGCCTGGCCCGAGAGCAGTACTACTCCATTTTTGTTCTTCCTTCTCTCTCCATGAGGCACCTTTGTGGTGTCACCTACTCTGACCATCTCATACAGCCGCAACAGCTACTCTGTAGCTAATGTTTTTCAGCTCTGGGTCAATCCTGCCTGGCCCGAAAGCAGTACTCCATTTTTGTTGTTCTTCCTTCTCTCTCCATGAGGTACCTTTGTGGTGTCACCTACTCTGACCATCTCATACAGCCGCAACAGCTACTCTGTGACTAATGTTTTCAGCTCTGGGTCAATCCTGCCTGGCCTGAGAGCAGTACTCCATTTTTATTCTTCCTCTCTCTCCATGAGGCACCTTTGTGGTGTCACCTACTCTGACCATCTCATACAGCCGCAACAGCTACCTGTGGCTAATGTTTTCAGCTCTGGGTCAATCCTGCCTGGCCCGAGAGCAGTACTGCCTTTTTGTTCTTCCATCTCTCTCCATGAGGACCTTTGTGATGTCACCTACTCTGACCATCTCATATAGCTGCAAAAGCTACTCTGTGTCTATGTTTTTCAGCCTGGGTCAATCCTGTCTGGCCCGAGAGCAGTACTCCATTTTTGTTCTTCCTTCTCTCTCCATGAGGCACCTTTGTGGTGTCACCTACTCTGACCATCTCATACACTGCAACAGCTACTCTGTGGCTAATGTTTTCTGCTCTGGTCAATCCTGCCCTGGCCCGAGCAGTACTCTATATTAAAAAGTTTGGGCATGCGTAACTCAATGTGCTGTTCCTACGAAGCCTTACCCTTTCACCTGCTTTCCCTTGCACGAAGCATACTCTGAGGGAGAGAAACCAATGGGTGAGGGTATGTCCAATGGGGCCAAGCCTGCCTGGCCCTTCAACAATGGTGGCAAACTGCAGTGGGCCTGCTGTAACTTAATGGTGCTGTTCCTACGAAGCCTTACCCTTTCACCTGCTTTCCCTTGCACAAGCATACTCTGAGGGAGAGACCCAATGGGGTGAGGGGTATGTCCATGGGGCCAAGCCTTGCCTGCTGCTCTCAACAATGGTGGCAAACTGCAGTGGGCCTGCTATAACTCAATGGTGCTGTTCTCCTACCCTTCCCCTGCTTTCCCTTGCACAAGCATACTCTGAGGAGAGAAGCCAATGGGGTGAGGGGTATGTCCAATGGGACCAGCCTGCCTGGCTCTTCTACAATGGTGGCAAACTGCAGTGGGCCTGCTGTAACTCAATGGTGCTGTTCCTACCCCCCTTCACCTGCTTTCCCTTGCACGAAGCATACTCTGAGGGAGAGAAGCCAATGGGGTGAGGGGTATGTCCAGTGGGGCCAGCCTGCCTGGCTCTTCAACAATGGTGGCAAACTGCAGTGCGCCTGCTGTAACTCAATGGTGCTGTTCCTACGAGGCCTTACCCTTTCACCTGCTTTCCCTTGCACGAAGCATACTCTGAGGGAGAGAAGCCAATGGGGTGAGGGGTATGTCCAATGGGCCAAGCTGCCTGGCTCTTCAACAATGGTGGCAAACTGCAGTGGCCTGCGTAACTCAATGGTGCTGTTCCTATGAAGCCTTACCCTTTCACCCTGCTTTCCTCTTGCACGAAGCATACTCTGAGGAGAGAAGCCAATGGGGTGAGGGGTATGTCCAGTGGGCCAAGCCTGCCTGGCTCTTCAACAATGGTGGCAACTGCAGTGGGCCTGCTGTAACTCAATGGTGCTGTTCCTACCTGTTCCCCTGATTTCCCTGCATGAGCATACTCTGAGGAGAGAAGCCAATGGGGTGAGGGTATGTCCGTAGGGCCAAACCTGCCTGCTCTTCACAATGGTGGCAACTGCAGTGGGCCTGCTGTAACTCAATGGTGCTGTTCCTACGAAGCCTTACCCTTTCACCTGCTATCCCTTGCACGAAGCATACTCTGAGGGAGAGAAGCCAATGGGGTGAGGGGTATGTCCAGTGGGGCCAAACCTGCCTGGCTCTTCAACAATGGTGCCAAACTGCATGGACATTATGTAACCCAGTACCCCCCCATCACCTTCTTTCACTTGTGTGCAAACTACTATATAGGGGAGTGGCCAATGTGTTTAATGGCATTAATGGTAAGGTAATACAATTATAATTACTAGACATAGAGCTAGCTAAATAGATATGTGTATTGTAATTTTTCAAATAAAAATTGATTATGAATCTATAAGAATAATCACTTATATTGAAAAATAAAGCCCAGAAACATTCTTTTGTTAACAAAATTTTTTATGAGGGGTAGATCCTATTTTTTTTTTTTAAACTATTTACAAAAACATATCTAATTAGATCAACTGGACTTGAAATGTAGTTCTTGAAGACGTTTCGCTAGTCATCCGACTGGCTTTCTCAATTCAGAATTCTTCTGAATTGAGAAAGCCAGTCGGATGACTAGCGAAACGTCTTCAAGAACTACATTTCAAGTCCAGTTGATCTAATTGAATACAACAGATATACCATGACCTGGATGAATGAGAACCTTCACAAGCATATTTACAAAAACATACAAACAAAAATAAATAAAAAAATATATATATTTTGGGGCTTTACGGGAACGGGATTCCCTCCTCTCCAGTCTGGTCAATCGACTGTTCTGTGGAGGACTGTTCTGTGTTCCTCTCCAGTCTGGTCAATCGAATTCTGTGGAGGAAGATATTGAGAGAATTGTGTTAAAGATGTTCGAGCACATTTCCTAAAGCACCATGCGGGTGATGCAATTTTGCACCTGACAGCTACTTACACATACATGGTACTGCAATGCAATAATGTTGCGGTATGTCATAAAATGGAAAGCTCAGTATAAAATATCATTATTTCTAAAATTCTTAGTTTATATTATGCATACCTAGTTATGGTAACAGTGATTTCTACTGATTGGCTGTTGGATGGGTCACACATGCTCAGATCTCTACTGAGCAACTGAATCAACGCAGGGACTGGGTCAAGGGCAAGACCATAACGATCTCTATTAGGGGTCCTGCAAACATGAAGTCGTTTATTGCGAAATTATATCAGAACATTCTTGGTTTTGTATCACAAGGACTGTGCTACATACAAAAAATTTTGGAAGTGGTGCAGCCCCCATAAAAGCATTGTCAAACCCACAGTACCCATTGTTGCATCATGTAGCGTGGATTTTACACTGGGAAAATACAGATATTAATAGTCTTGTATATAACATTTCATTAACGTTGCATATGATTTACTTACGATTTTGAATCATGACCTCCAGAAGGACTGGAGAGGCTGGAGCGGCTGGAGAGGGTGGAGGACCTGGAGAGGGTGGAAGGCCTGGAGAGGCTGGTCCTGCTTCTAGAAAAAAAAAGTGTTATTTCAACAATCACTATCCAATCCATTAGTAATATTACATGTATAAGAACATTTCATAAAAGGCTACGTAGTGAACATTTCTTGGATAATTTTTGAACCCAAAAATGCAATGAAAACTGGTTTAATGAAAGATTTTAAAAACATTAACTTCACTAGGATGCACTTACGTTGTTGGCTGCAGGAGGGACCCTCATCCTCCCCACGCTGGCGTCTCATGCAGGGTAGGGGGGGTGGGGTTGAGAGTCATCATCATCTGAAGATTTAAATAAAAAAAGACAATGATATATCTGAAGGTATTTCTTCAGACCAAAAAAATTAAAGGGAATGTTGGGAGGTTGGGTGTAGGAGGATATCAGTAGTTGTGTTGTGTTTACCTTTATCTGTTTAGGTTTAGTGGTATCATTTACCATTTATAAAAATCAACATTTCATTTTCACTTTAGTTGCCCCAGTAGGTGTGAATGCTGTGTGGGTTCATGGGTATGTGTTTTGTCCGACAATGTTGGAAAGGATACATAGATAATCGCACACTTGTACTGCACGTTTGGACCAAATTTTGTGACTTAAGCTCAAAACTGAGGGACAAGATATAGCCCAACAATGGGGAGTCGGGGACATAATAGGAATGAAAATGAGAAGAACTGTGATCTGTCTCTCAAGCAAATTAATAGATTTGTTGAATTTTTTTTTACAAAAATTTCTATCAGTGATAATAAAATTCACTTATTATCACTGATAATTTCACTAATTTTTGCTGACAATCAAGGTCAATAAAAAGATAAAAAAATTGCTTAGGATGCCCTTACGTGTCTGGCTGATGCCAGGTTCCTCCACTTGGGGCGGTGGACTGCCCGGTGGGGCAATGGAGAGCCCGGAGGGTAGTTGGTGGTAGTGCTAAAAAAAAAGGAAATTTATTTTAACTCTCACTGTCATTAAATGTTCAAATACATTTACTAAAACAATTCTCGGAGAAGTTGTCAAAAAATATGCAAACATTTGGATAAAGGGCTAGGGCACAATTAATGTGATCCTCAATTTTTGCACAATTGTGCAATCGTACTGCACTCGCAAGGCAATACACATGAGCGCACCGGAAACACGCGCTTGTATGCTTGTTTTCTGGAGCGCTCATGTGCGCTGTAATGTGGCCTTGGACAAATGAAAAATTTGAATTTTTTTTTTTTTCAATAGGCTGCACTACATTCTTCCTCTGGCGGGGACGTGGTGGTGGGGTGGGGTGTCGGAGGAAGATTCTGCTGCAAATTAAAATAAAAAATACATAATGAATGATATATCTAAGGGTCTATTTAATTATATACTTTGAATTCTGCTTGAAAATACAGATTAAATAGGCAATATGTTTAGTTGCTTTAAAAGTCAATCATATTTCTATGGCATGATTTCATACCTTATTCTGGCTAAGTACTTGTATTTTATTGTGTGTGTGGTATGTGTTGCTACATGTTTCGGACCAACGTCCTGAAAAAGGATGTTGGTCCGAAACATGTAGCAACATGTTTGTTACAATAAAGTTTACTATTTTCACAGCATCCAGTCTGTGCCTTTTATATGCTACACACATCATTTTACTTACCTGGAATTGTGTGTGGATTGGAGGAACCATTCGGTGTAGCATAATGGAACTTCTCTTGCTACAGGTATAACCCTACCTGTATTCGGTTACTCCCATTAACTACTATTGGGTTCATTTTAGAATATAAGATTTTTCAAACCTTCAAACCCAGTTTCGAACATCTCTACTACTCTGGATAGAGGATTAATTTCCTTGAGGATTGGTTCCAATCTTCATAACACCACAAAGTGGGGTTATGCAGAAACATGTTAAATGCTCTTTAACAGAGGTAGCCCAGTAAAATGATAATATCTATTGGTTGCTGCATAGCACATGCACAATTTTGCACTCCAATACATTTATGAAAAAATTAATCAAACTCCTACTCCATCTATAGTTCTTAAACTCTAGTATGCAATAAAAAAAAAAAAATTAATGCTTTTCCTTTTATTGAGATATTGGTTTCATGTTGGAAAATAATGAGATCTAAGAACTACTTCATAATTACAGTGATTCTTTCATAATATAATAGCCAATTTGGCTAAAACAGCAATTCTTCTCATTGTCACACAATTAAAACTACTCCAGTACTGCATAAAACAACATGGCTGTTATACAACACTTGCTACCCTGCTATATAAAAGCTAATTATTAGATTAAGACTTTATTGATCTTCTATTTACCTCCTTCATTGATACGAAAATGTGTGTATGAAATACTGTCTTGATAAAAAGATTAGTTTTTAGAGAAATATAAACAGGTCTACATTTCATCTTAGGGAAAAAATGCTTTACCTTAAACCTTGCATAGTAAAATACCATAAGACACACCCAGTAACAATTGTAGCCCTCATCCACAGCCACCCTATTGATAAATGAGCTTTATTGAACATGAACCATTAGCAATGAGTTAATAACTTGCTTAGGTTAATGGCTATTCTGCTCTCCCTCCTGCACCTTCTCTTCCTCATTCCTTTTTTTCTGACACCTTAATTTCAGTTGTTCTCCTTTCTTCTCCATCGTCCATTCATTTAGGGGCTCCTTCTGCCCATTCTGCTCCATTCTGTTTTCTGAATTACCCCTACCTGGACTATATAAAATAGTGGTTTTACATTAATCCTGAAATTCAATCTGTAAAAATACATAATTATAAATAAATCAAATATAATTAACATTAGTAATAATAAATAAATATAAGTAAAAACTCTACGGATAATGAAACAACTAAAAGTAAAAATAAACAATCATACCTAAAAAATAATAAAAACCTGTTGAAAACATGTTCCAATACTGTTTCTATAATATAACCTAAGCTTTGTAAGCAAAATGTATTTCCTGTTTACGCTACTATTAGAGTTTAGTAGAATTCGATTAACTACGTATGCCCTAATTAGCTTCATTGTTGAATAAATGAATGTGCTTTCCATCTGTACAATCGCAAGCAAAACCTGCTTCATATCAGAATTAAATAATAGCTTATGAGTAACTAATGCAATTTTAGATATTGCGTGCGTACTGTATAATGCCATTATTGGCTTGTCAAGTTTTTTCACCTATGTCAAATATAAACAGGGCTTTCATTGCAAAGTCGTTCCGTGCATGTAGTTGTATAAAAAACATGAACTAAAGCTGGAAGGTGTTTCCAACATAGATAAATGCATCCTAATGTTAGGTTAAGTGTTGTGCTTTGAATCACCTGCATAGTGCAGGCACTGCAGATGTCTCTTACATAAAAGTTAATGCTATTTTCAAAAAAGAGCACCATATTAAAGCAATACAAATGAGACTGGCTAGCTATCATCAAAGGAAATGACTTAAGAACTTTCCAGTACAAATGGCCATTATACAATCTATCCAACTATAGCAAAAATGTATATAATAACAGGTAATTTATGCAATGCATTATAATGAGGTTGTACCTTATGCAACTTGCAAAGGCAAATGGTAAGGGTTATTTAAGGTAATACCCCCACAAGGTAAAATAAAGCAGAACAAACAGTTTAGATTTGTTCTAAAAGTTATACAGGAGATAAAGAGATCGAACGGTTAGCAAATCCAGAGGCTGTGTGGCTCTTTTTGCCTATTTCTCTGATAATGTCATGCTTCTACATATTTTACATTCAAGGTTCTTAAAGGAACTAAAGTAAGTTGCCAGACACTGTTATAATATTTGAGTATTTCTACATATGGCCTTTATTCTTAAGAGATCCTTTTTCCAACCAGTAATTTTAGGCCTGTCAGTTTACATTTGTTGTAGAAAAGCTTTTAGTCTGAATATTAGGGTAAGAAATGGAATACATTTTAATATCACATCATACCCTCCAACAGAAAAAGTTTACACTTGGAATGGCCCCTTGTGCTACCCACAGCCTCACCCCAAATCCAGTCAAAAATATACAAAGAAATGACTACAAGTAGGTGCAGGGTTGCTGACAGACATCAATTTAAAGCAGGTTTATTGATAGCAGAGTTTCTGCCCTCCTAAACATTTTACATCATTAAGTAGCCAATAATATATATTGACAACAGAGTAACTGGCCCCTCCCATTTAACAGCAGTGTGTTAATGGATGCCAATGATAAATAAATTAATTCAGACAACTTGTAGTGAAATCTGGCACTACTTATGGCAAGCCAATAAAGGCCATTTCACACCTATAAAAAGACCCCCCTCACTTAACAGTACCCAGAGTAGGGGCCTAAATTACAGGGTCTCATCCAATAAATTACCTAATTTAGCAGAAATAACTCTCAAAAGCTGTTTGGCTCCCTGTCATAATCCCAGACTACAACAGGACTGGTTATTCCAGCAGAAGTGCTCCCTTCTATTAATGCTAATTGTGGTGGGGTTGGGGCCAGAGCCAGCTTCACAAAGCCTACTTTGAAAGGTTCCTTATGTTGAATTAGTAAGACCCAGGGTTGAGGGCTGGGAGAGGGAGGGGGTAAAATTGCCCTTTAATTTAAATGCAGTGAGCTGACTTGCCTTCCTGTTGTGTGTATGTTAAAGAGATCCTCCAGCCAAGCCCTGCTTAAATCTGTCTCTCCTTTACCTTGTAAACTTAGCATAACTTAGTTTAGGAGGTAGAGTCCCTGCTACTTTCTGAAAATCCATATAAATCAGTAGGTGCATATTAGCCTTTACAGTTCTTGAAAAATGGTACTGTACCGTCAAATTTGTTGGAAAGAATGTAACTTATGCTGGCCATGGCCATATATAAATGAAGATTTTGCCAATTTGCCATTCAAATTTTAAACACATGACTTACAGGTGCAGTTTGTTCCCCATACTGGCCATTCATTTGGACAGTAAATATTGAGGTACTCCTTATTTAGACATGACCGAGTTAATAGGAAAGGAGGATGGAGTATGTATGTATGTTAAACAGAATTGAAGCCCAAATTTTAAAAGATGGAATATGGGGGAGCAAATGATACGGCAGAACATTATGGGTGGAACTGTGTACAGAAGTCAGAAGGTAGGTAAATTAATTGTTGAGTAGTTATAAGCCGCCAATGCCGAGGAAAGGGTAAATAATCTCCATATGCAGTTGGCGAGGCTGCGGTATGGGGCATGTTCTGGTCATGGGGGATTTTAAACTACCCTGACATAGATTGGAGTAGGGAACTGCCAGCAGCCCTCTAAAGTATAAAGTTCTTACATTTTCTATATGAGCATTTTCTTTCACAGATGGTAGAAGTTCCTACTAGACAGAATGCGTTGTTGGATCTGGTGATATCTAATAACCCTGAGCTCATTATGGAGATAAAGGTATGGGAAGCTTAGGAATAGTGACCATGATACAGTGTCATTTAATATAGGTTTGCAAAAAACTAAAGTGCACGGTTAACAAAAACTTTTAACTTTAGGAAAGCTAATTTTATGCTTTTAAAGGAATCGATCCTGCTCATAGACTGGGGGAACTGTTTCTAGGTAAAGAAACTGAGCAATGTGGACCACTTTTAAAGGATTTAAACTATTACCTTTCCAAATCGGTAGCCTTTAGGTAACAAGTGTAAAAAATTAGGTCCAGTTCCTGCATGGCTTAATGCTCAGGTAAAAAGGGAATGGAAAAAGAAAAGGGCTTTTAAAAGTTTGAAAACAGAAGGCACAGAACAGGCTTATAGGGAGTACAAAAGCTGTAATAAAGAGTGCAAGAAAGCAATTAAACTAGCTAAATAGAAAATGAAATACGGATTGCCGAACCAAGCAAGTCCAACCCCAAAGTTTTTTTAAGTATATAAATGGTAAAAGATGAGGACTGAGAATGTGGGACCATTAAATAATGGAGCTGAGGTGGTTGTAGAGGATGCCGAAAAGGCTAATCTGCAAAACCGTTTTTTTTACATCTGTTTTTACTGTTGAGAATCCTTGTCCTTACGGTAGGGATTGTAGCAATATGCAGGAAGAAATGAAGAGTTTTCACATTGGATACGGAGGATTGGTACGGAAACATTAGACAAGTTAATATCAATAAAGCGCCAGGACCAGATGGATTGCATCCTAGGATTTTAAAAGAGCTTAGTTCAAGTTTCTAGCTAGACCACTGTTTTCATATTTTCAGATTCGCTTTTGTCTGGGATGTGCGCTGGATTGGAAAAAGCCAATGTAATACCAATATTCAAAAAAGGTAGTCGTTCACAGCCTGGTAACTATAGACCTGTAAGCCTAACATCATGGTAGGGAAGGTGATGGAAACTTTGTTTAAGGATTCATATCCTTGACTTTGTCTCCAGAGATCATCTTTAGTAGTAAAGTCAGCATGATTTATGAGAAATAGATCTTCAGACAATTTTAATTGGTTTTTATGAAGAAGTGAGAAGAAGTTGAACTCAGGCACAGCAGTGGATGTGTGGTATTTTGGATTTTGCAAAGCTTTTGATACTGTGCCACATAGGCGACATGTATAAACTGAGGATTGTTTGGCCTTGAAGAAAACCTTTGTTCATGGATAGAGAACTGGTTATTGGGACGGCAAACAGAGAGTGGTGGTTAATGGAGCTACATCTTGTGGGCTAAAGTTCTAAAGCGTGAGTGCCTCAGGGTTCTTGTACTGGGGCCCGCTTCTGTTTAATCTGTTTATAAATGAACTTAGAAGGGGGCATTGAGAGCAAGGTCTCTGTGTTTGCTCATGACACTAAATTATGCGAGCTTTGGAACTTCCAATGATATGCAAGTGCTGCAAGCAGACCTAGATAGAATTATCAAATGTGCAGCAGAATGGCAGATGAGATTCAATGTAGATAATGTAAGGTGATGCATTTGGGATTTAATAATCCCTTGCCATCTACACCATAAATAACTCTGTGTTAAGTTCATCTGTAATGAAAAAGATTTGGGGTTTCTGTTAGATAACAGACTTAGCTGTAGCAAACAATGCCAGGTAGCAACAGCTAGAGCTAGCAAGATATTGTCTTGTATACAAAGGGGAATAGATTCAAGAGAGAAAATATTATTCTCCCTCTTTACAAGGCACTGGTAAGGCCTCATTTGGAATATGCGGTGCAGTTTGGAATCCCATATACAAAAGGGACATCTTGGAAATTGAGGCAGTTCAGAGAAGGGCAACTAAATTAATAAGGGGAATGGAGGGGCTTGAATATGCAGGCAGATAGACAAGTAGTGGCTGTTTATTGGAGAAGCGGCGGTTGCGTGGGGACATGATAACCTTGTACAAATATATTAATGGCATACAATGAGCTCTCTGGTGCATTGTTCACTATATAGGTCTATCAGAGACACTTGACACCTTTAAGGTTGGAAGAAAGAAGTTTCATCTTCAGGTTAGGAGGTTTCTTTACAGTGAGAACGGTGAACTGAGGAACTGTCATCCAGCAGATGTGGTAATGGCAAGTTTCATTGAATAACTTTAAAAAAGCCTGATAAGTTTCTAAACTAAAGAAGTGATAATTACTGGTATTAATGCATATAGATCTGGTTGATCCAGGGATAACTTTCCGATTGCCGTTGGAGTCAGGAAGGAATTTTTTCCCCCTTTTTAGCTGGTTTTTTTGCTTCCTCTGCATCAACGTTAGGTAGGTTAAAAAAAAAAAAAAAAAGTGATAGGTTTGGACTTGATGCACTATGTCTTTATTCAACCTTAATTACTATGTTACTATGTAATCAGAAGTTGATCTCAAATAAAATTGCCGGTCTTTTTTTTTTTGTTTGTTTTATTGAAGAAGAAAACCGGGAATCTATATCTTGGCATCAGTGGAAGTGTTTTTCTTTTGGATTATAACAAAGGCATTTGATATTTACCTTATAGAATTTGCTTATTGAATTAAAGGGGAACTGTGGTCTCCAAACCAAGTTTCGTTTACATGAAAGTTTTTCCTACCTTAAAACAGTCATCACCACCTCTCTACCTGCTCCACAGCCAAGATATAAGAAATAACTGAACCAGAAGTTAATGGGTGGGAGGCTGACATGTATATATTTCCCCTCCTGCTCCTCCACCTCGCCGCCGGCGAGCACAGCCTCAAACTTCAGTGACAGGACAGGAGACAGGAAGTCCCTCCTTCCCTGCTGTATGAAGTTAAGATCCTCACATTGAGGTAAAGGGAATATTTAGCTATACTCTCTTACTATGTGAAAACAGCCTTTTCAGCAGAGTTCTCACTCTGCCTGAAAAGCTTTTTCACCACAGTTTTTCCTGTAGGGGGTCTGAGTGTCCCACGGCACCCAGAATTGGCGGGGCCACAGGACCCATGAGGGACGGGGCCCGGGAACCGTGAGTGGGCAGGACCACGAGACATGATTGGGTGGGCGGGACACATGGGGGCCAAAGGTGCCTGCAAATGGAGGGGCCATGGGGTCCATGAGTGGGAGATACAAGAGAGGGGGCTGCAAGGGGAGGAGGAGACACAGGGCAGATTGACTGTCATCCACTGGCATGGTTTCAGAGCAGGACGCAGGAAGTGCGGGGGACCTGGTGATGCTGCTGCCATATTAACACACAAAAATGGAAATATCTTCAAAACTATGCAAAATAAACAATGACAATAAATTACAATATTCTCAGGAGAGCATTTCTGTCAATTTACCCTAAAGTCGTTTTGGATCACATTTTTTAGATCCAACAGTGGAACAGTGGTTGAGAATTTCTTTAAAAATAATACTACAAAGTGTGGTTATAAAAGGAAAAAAAAAATTTATAGTTGTACAGTGATGATCATCAGGTGTCTGAAATGGGCCCTGTGTCTTTTAATTCATGTACCGTATATACTCGAGTATAAACCGACCCGACTATAAACCGAGGTACCCATTTCCCCAAAAAATCTAATAAAAGTTGTTGACTCGAGTATAAACCGAGGGTAGTAACTTGGCATTCAAGATGTTTGGAAACTACAACTCCCAGCTAATAACCATGCTGGGAGTTGTAGTTTTCCAAACATCTTGAATGCCACCCCACCTCCCACCCAGTTCAGTTTGTAACCTGTGGGCTTTCCTTCATCAGGACCTTGTCGGCTCTTCCTCCATCCAAGGTTTCCTGTTGCTGGCATTGAAGGTAAGTGTCTTCTCCATTCCGGCAGCAGCATCTCTCCATCCCGCAGCAGCGTCCTCTCCATTTCCGGCATCCGCAGCGCTCATTCCCTGTACTGGCGCGCCGGCTACGTCACTAATTGGCGCCGGGCTTGGCCCGGGCAGTGACGTCGGCCGGCGCGCCAGTACATGGAATGATCGTGCGGCTGCCGGAATGGAGAGACCTGCTGCCGGATGGAGAGGACGCTACAGTTACCTACAACTTAGTGACTCGAGTATAAACAGAGTCCAAGTTTTCAGCTGGTTTACAGCCTGAAAACTCGGTTTATACTCGAGTATATACATATTCTTGTTGTTTGTTGATATAAATTGGTGCAGGACTTTTGAATCCATCTGCAAAGTGATTTTTAATAAATTTAAGGAAAAGGGCTGCAAAATGTGCAGGACAGCATGAAGAAGCCTTCATGGTGTTCTGCACATTTTTGCAGCCCTTTTCCTAAATTTTTATTAAAATCACTTTGCAGATGGATTCAAAAGTACGCGGGGGGGTTGAAGTAAATCTTATTATTATTCTATACATTGTAGGACAATTGTGTGATCGATTTAAGAGTTTATTAGTGAACGAGGTCTGAGGGCTCTGCATTTCAAAAAACGTTTTAAATAATAATAAGTTTTAATAGTAATTTATTTTATTCAGAATTCAGTGCTCTTAAAACTCTGAAAGATGGTGATACTACCATCATAAAACATTAAAAAAGCTAGTTCTAAATATTAAGGACTAAACAGAAATGCCACTTAACTTGTCCTTCCTCAAGTGCTTGAGTGGGTCTGAAACATGTAGCACGCATGTTTTGCAATAAACTCGCAACATTCACAGCTACAGACCTGTGTCTTTCACACAATATGTGTCTTTGTATGTTTCACCTGCAATTTATTGTTTATATATCAGATTTGGTGGAGTGAAAGCCGTAGGTGAGAAGTACATTATTTCAGATCCGGACACACTAGATACCCAGACCTATATACATCACACTACAACACTGCTACTAGGAAAGTGTTAATCAGATGCACCACCAATTTGAATATTGATGCTTTAATATATTCATACATCATAGAGGTTAAGAGGTGGGAGTGGAAATCACACAGGTGCTGAAAATGTAATCAAGGCAAAAGTACGGGCAGGCAAGGGAAAATGGCAGTACTGGCAGGCCCCCTGAATGGAATCTTCCATGCTGAGAAGGGTGTTGAGGCAAGTACTTTCTAACTTAAACTTTGATTTTTTTGGGTTTAGTTCTTCTTTAACAATTCAGATAATATGGCCTCTAGTCTAGCTACTTTTTCTTCAAGTGTAGCTATTCTATCCAGCACTTCTTGATTTTGACAAAGATGTTGCATCTGCTCAGATTCTTCTAATGCTTTAGCTTTGATTTCTTCATCTTTGTCCACATTTTCATCCTTATCTTCATTGTTGTTTTCTTCAACTGTGTCCTCATCTTTATCTTTATCTTCATCTACGTGTCTGTTTTCTTGTTTTTCCTCCTCTGGTTCTGGGGGGGGGGGGGAGCATATTGGCAAATCAGCAAATTATGATAGTTATCTAAACAGTTTAGAAAACTATGAAAGTTATGTCAAGATTTTACAACTGTAAATGGCAGATACACATCTAATTCCTAAATTTTGTAAAGGGATAAAGGGACCAACTTTCAATCAATTTCAATATTTGTGTAAAATTTGTAAAGTGCAAAATTTGTAATGAAGGTGTTTTTGTGGTGAATTCCTTACTTATTGGTGCCTGAACTGCTTTATTTAGAATTTCAAAACCTACAATATATGTTAAAGGGATCTAAACTTTCCTTTGATTCTCTTTCTTTTTTAAAAGTCCTCAGTGTACTGTCTATATTGTATAGACAGTTAACAGTAACCCAGAAATGTGTAAGTTGGTACTTTACACTGTACCTTATACTGTGTTTAACATTACAGCTTTATGCACCTAGAGGGGTTAAGTTCTCACAAAAACTATAAAACATTCATAATACATAGGTATACATTTATTACCTTCTATTGCATTATTTCCTTTAATAAACCCTGCTATCTCCATTTGGGCAGATGATACATGTTGCTGCTCCTTTAAAAATGTGTGCTTTAAAAGATCCTCGGCTGCTGCTCGATATTCTGGATCTTTCAATAAGCACATGTTCAAGAAGTTTCTGAATTCATTAGACCTGGAAAAAAATATTCTGCATTAATCTTTAATTGTCAAGTCTAGAACTGGTATATTTATATTTAAAAAGCAAACAGCTAAACACCAACATACAAAATAATAATGATCTATGATATACTCATTATTTGTTTGTTTCTAAAGTTTATCAGGCAGATTCAATAAAAGTTCTTTTATTGAATCTTAATTTTGCCCCAACTAATCAGATCTTATTTAACATTTGCAAGATAACATCTGATTGGTTGGGGCAAATTTAGCACCGTTTTTAATGATAAGAACTTTTATTGAATCTCCCTGTATATGTATAAAAGATAGATTATTTATGGCAAAAGCCTAGATTTATTTTTAAAAAAAGAATCCATTTAAGGTTTTAGAATTCTTTCTTATTGTATAATAATAGAATTCCATGTGATCTGTGGTATTAAAGTAATAATATTGCTAATGTAAACATTAACATTGTATTTTCTATTACACACTAAATATACAAGACAATGTTAATATTTGGGAGATATTACATTTATAGTCTTGGTTAATTTATTCAGTATTAACCCTGTAATTTACCAGGTGCACGAGGGATTCAGAGCAAATTGTATGGTAACAGCTATTGGAATAGCCAATCCTGCCTCTCTGCCCAGGTACTTTCCTTTTTTAAAAAGATCATTCAAGTTATCGTTTAACTGAAATCCAAACTTTGGAAAACAGCTTCTTCTAGTAATTAGAAGAACTCCAATTTGAAAGAAAGTGGCAAATGTTTAAACCAGTATTTTGTATAAAACTTTCTATAAAAAAATCTCAATCAGAGATATGTAGCCATTAAAAGGCAAAGAGACATTTTTATAATACAATCGATAAACCAGCTATGTGAAGCGTCAGTATAACAGTCAGATAATAATGTATTTAGTAACCAGAAAAATGGCTTTGGAAAATGACTCACCATGAATCAGACTTCAATTCTGGTTGGTCCATTGCGCAGACAACGTAGGATAATTCTAACATAGAATATTCACTGAAGGCTAAAGGTTATAAAAATAACACATCAGAGACGGCAAACAATTGAAAATACATTTTTATATAAATTCCTTATGGTATGTGGTCCAAATAAGTAGTTCCTACACAGATCGCAATATTTATACAGAGATAATGATGCAATGATATATTATAGATTATTATCAGTAATTTATGTTTGTGGTATTATTTAATAGTTCGGCTGTTAAGTCACAACTACAGCAGCCAGTAGACCAATACCACATGGAAGTAAAATAATACACAGTTAGGGAGATTCAAGAAAAGTTCTTATCCTAAAAAATGGTGGTAATTTTGCCCCAACCAATCAGATATTATTAACATTTGAAAGCTAACATCTGATTGGTTGGGGCAAAATTAGCACAATTTTTAATGATAAAAACTTTTATTGAATCTCCCTATGTATCTATAATTTATGCTATAGTTATTAATAGCCACAAAATAACTATTTACCATAATCGACCACAGTTATAAGGAGATTATTATTATTATTATTATTATTATTATTTTAATTATATTAAAAGGATAGATATAATTTAATGTAATATGGTAGAAAACTTCTCACTTTTTCTACTACAGATATAAACCCCCAAAACAGACCATTGATGTAGATACATCAGGGTGGGGGTCCTATTATAGTCCTGCTGGGGGTCCTGTGATTTCTAGTCATGCCACAGCGAGAGCCCAGTCTAATAATTTTCCTAACTCATTGGGTCAGCTACTCCCACTGTACAAATAGCAACAATATTGATCTTTACTTACGTCGCATTCCTTCTGCAATTTCAATAATGGTGAATCCAAGTGACCAGATGTCAGACTGGAAAACAGAAATATAAAAAGAAAATGTAAAAATAAAAATCTAATATGTTCAGCCGTAGAGTACCAATAAAATATAAAATAATCTTTCTTCTTGATTAAAGTGTGCTATTCAATGGGGAGAAGAGTTGCATAAAATAGAATTTTAAAAGACAATACCAATCCCTACCACTGTGTCCTATTTAAAATACCCAGGATGAGGAACTACTAGGCCCTTCCCTCTAGGTTTGGGCTAGATGGGCCGTTATCAAGCACAGAAGTTGCACTCATGTGCATGTATGTATACATTATATACTTTAAATTATGGTCCTAATGATATAAGAAGCATCTTATTCTTTCTATTAGCAATTGCCCTGGCTTGCTACATATCATCTTATGGGGAAACACAATGACTATTACTCAGAAACTTGATACCAATGTTACTAGTAACCCTATATCATACCTTTGCATTGTATCCATTATTTTTGCCGAAACTGCAGTCATGGACCTCAGGTGCAAAATAATACATTGACCCTGAGCAGTCGTCTGTTGTATCCTCTTCGCTTTCTAACTGAAGGGCCACACCGAAATCAGCTGTAATGACACATTGTGCTTAGAAATAATAGTTTCCCTTTTAGACAGCCAATAAGGCAGGACTGGTAAATTTCTTTAACATTACATTGTGTTTAATATTGTTCGCAGAATGTAACTTAAAATTTATTGCATAAGTAGATGGAAAATGTTTGGAAACTGTACATGACCCACATAGTCAGTGCAAATATATATATAGCATTGGTTAGCAAGGGTTTAGCACTGTTTTGGGGGGTGATGGCAGATAAAACTTATCCCTGGGAATGTCAGTAGGTAAAAAAGATACTAGAGATTGTTTAGAAAATAAAACAGCCACATTAACACTTCTTCCCATCTTAAAAATTGGTGCAGTGATGCGGTGTTAATCTGTCAAAATAAAAAGTGATTCTGCCATGAGGCAAATCCTTCCCCATTTACATCAATGCCCCCTGCTCCTATGTGTGGGACTCTGTAAATTCCACTAAATTTCAATATAATGTTTGTGATTCGTCACACAACCTGTTTATTTTCAATACATGTTAATGGTTTACGTGACAGTGTAAAAAGTTCATTGATAAGGTAGGGAACATCATTTCATAACAATACTACATTCCCCTTACCTAGTTTAACTTGAGCATCTTCAGTGAAGATGATGTTATCCGGCTTGATGTCTCGGTGAATAATGGCCCTTTTATGTAAATACAACAGTCCCTGGGGAGATTAATAAACCAACATTAATAAATATATTCTATCCAATATCTTCCACAATTGCTTCATGGAACTGCAGTCAGAAGGAGACTGGGCAGTGTCATTCATCTCTAATGTAGAGAACCTTCCATTCTAATCAATACTAAGTATTCCCTGGTATTAGTGGTATACTTATAATTTTCAATATTGTCCCTTTCATTGCAATAGTAATTTATAGTTTAGTTTTTTATTTAATCTGTGTGTTTTGGATTGAGATAAATGCAATTTACAGTCCTACCTGCAATATTTCTTTTACAATGTACTGGATCCAATGCTCCGGGAGATACTGCTCGTACAGTGTGAAAAGATCGTTCATCATTTTATGCAAGGATCCTCCTCCACAAAGTTCCATTGTTATCTAAAATATAAATATAAGTATTTCTATTTACTTCTGTACATCGGGGGGTCGGGGGGAACTGTATGCTAGGTGGTGTGATACAGACGTACTACTAAATGATATTAATGAATATATTACTCTAAAAAATAGATATTGTAATTGAAAGAAGTAATAACTTTATAGTATATTAATCCTATAATAATATAATAGGATAATATTAATATTACAAGTGTGCCATAACAGGAATTTCCACAGCCACATTTCACATCCACTGGTAAAAATGACAGAAAATTTTCTACAATTGGAAAAGGACTCTAGATCAATATCCTATTTAGCTCAATATGAAAGTGTCACACGGCGCACAATGTACTTCTTATGCTTTCTTGACAAGACAAAGTGTGATCAAACAATTTAACAACCGAAACACACAGAAACACGTTGCAGCTTAAGCAATACTTTTCTGTGTGTTTGTGTGTATTTCTTGCATTGCTGTCTACAACTAAGATTTAGACACTTGTGATCCACACCAAAGATGGTGAACAAGTGGGGCCTTTTACTTAGGAGATGAAATGCTCACAGTACTTTAACCAATTATTATGGCTTCTGGTCTTTGTTTCCTTTCTTTACATTATGTATTGTAGTGCTGTTTAGTTTTTTAAATAGATAAAAGTGTATTTGGGAGAGATTAGTTATTTCTATATAACATTATATTACCTAAGCTTTAACTGACTATTTTAAGGGAACTCATTAAATTAAATCTTACCCATAACTCCTCGGTTTCCAAATCAGTATTATAAATGCAGGCTTCATAACACAAAACTACGTTTTTATGGCTTAATTTCCGTAGTATGTAGATCTCCTGCAGTTGAGATTCCCTTTCATCCTGATGATATGTAGCAACAAAATAAACAAGACATACAAAACAACACATATAATTATCAAACATAAATATATTGCGTTTACAGTCAAAAGGAATTCAGAATACTAAGAAACCAAATCTTGGTATAGACTAAAACTTGATAGAAAACAAAACTAGTATGTAGAACATAGTTTATATTATAAAAGATAATTATAGTCTTGCTGGCCAAAAACGTGAAGTTTTTATTGTATGAAGTCAAAGTCTCATTTAAAAATATATTTAAAACTTATATTGCAAAGAGTCATTATAACAATTTATTTTTGCAAAAGAATATGTCCATTAAGATATTAACATCTTTGCAACATTAATTGCATTACAGAACCATTGTCTTTATTTAAATATGTATAAGACAGATACATTACCTCTTCAACATCTACAACTTTGACGGCGACATCCAGATTTCGGTCTATTAGTCGACACTTAAACAGAAAAAATTATGTCAGAATTTTTCGACTGAACCCAGAAAATATAATTTATTCAAAAAAGGGTTCAAATATGATAATAGGAAACTGGAAGTTTCAATATTTGATTTGATATTACCAAATAAAACTTACCTGATAAACTTTTCCAAATGCACCTTCACCAATGAGTTGAAACCCGTCAAATCTTTCTCCAGGATTCTAAAACAGTTATAACAAGGAAATTATTATACTTCAGCTAATGTCATACATAATACGGTAGTATAAAAAGATATAGTTTATTGTATTTCTAACTTTCAGCATACAGATATTATTTTAAGATAAAGGACATGTCCCTCAGGAATCTATACTTACCTTTGCATCCTCAAACCTCTACATCATTATTGTTACTGACCTCCATGCTTTTTCTCCCTGATCCTTGCCTCCTCATTAAGCTAAGAGAGCTTTTACAGAGGAGGAGCGAAGGACAAAGGGGTGCACTGAAATGCAGAGTCAGTAAAATAAAGTTGTCACTGACTGTGGCAATCTGGAAGGAAAGGATTATGGGCTTCTGGGCCCACTGAGTGGTAAGTAAATATAACAATATTGGGGGTGAAGAAGGTAAGTATAGATTTTTATTCTACTGGTGGACATGTCCTTTAGGAAAATGTATTATGTTTTTTTCAACTTACAGAAGATGCTACTGGGATTTCTTCTTGTTTCTTAAAAATGAAAAAAAAAACTGTTAGTATCATGTATAACATTTCCAGAACTTTTCAAAAGATCATGTGATCATAATATGTCTAAACTACATGGATAATCAAACAGCTGCTACTGTTATTCTATAGCTGGAAGAATAATAAACATGGCAATAGATATGTCTATATAATTATCAGAAATAACAAATAATTTAATGGAATAATGCAAGTATGCCATCATAAATGAATGTGATAGTAATGGTTTTGCAATAATATGAAATCACCATTTCATATTATTATTCAAAGTTTAATAATTGCTGGGTGCTTCCAGTACTGGGAAAGGCAGAATTACCAAACAGAACAAATAAATACTGGGCATACCAGGCATTGGATAATAATAAACACTGTGATGATTTGGTGCACAATTGTGTGTTCATTAAAGACATGGGGGTATGACACAAGGTCTGCTTGTTATGTAAGTCTTCTTACATCTAATTGTACATTATCCTATATTTTAGAGAAAAGCAAGGCAATAATTGCTAGGATGGACAATTTTCATTTATAAGTATTTTAAAGATTTTAAATCTTAAATCTAAATAGAAATATCCCATTTGTTTGGTATAATTTAAGGGCAGATATACAAGCTTGGTGTTATTATAATAATGATGTTGATACTAGACCAGTAACATTTGTTTACCATAGAGATGTTTCCACCACTGCCGCAGACGCTTTGGGTAGCACAACCCTATGTGAGCATTTATATGTGAGCATTTTTTGCCAGCAATTAACTGTCGTTTAGTATTAACTTACTAACTGTGCCACACAGCTGCTGGTAAAACGGTTGTGATGACTGCGTGGATGTTCTTTGCCATCCCCGTGCAGCCGCCGCAAGCAAGGGGTTAAAGTCACGCTAACCAATATTAAATCGGTAAGTGTGACATTAACCCTCTTCACAGCGCTGCGGATCTGGGTTAATAGGGCTGTATATGTTTCTTTATGATATGAATAATCTTACCAGAGAGGTGTTTGGACCATCAATCTGCCCAAATTCCTCTTCTGCTGGAGACTAAAAAAGGTAAAGTATAAAATTAAAAGAAATGCACTGATAGATATAATTAGTAATATATTTCCTTATTGATAGAATAATCTTACCAGAGAGGTGTTTCCATCTTCAATCTGTCCCAGTGATTGGCTTTCATCTACTGAAGACTGAGAAAAGGCAGATAAGAACACAATAAAAGAAATGCACTGATACATATAATGAATTATATACTTCCTTATTGATAGAATAATCTTACCAGAGAGGTGTTTCTATCTACAATCTGCCCACATGTTTTATTTTCTTCCACTGAAGACTGAAAAAGAAAATACAAGATAGTAAAGGAAATGTAGTTATAGATATAATTAATGACATATTGTGAGGTGTTTCCACCTTCAGTCTGTCCCAGTGATTGACTTTCTTCAATTGGAAACTTAAAAAGTACAGGTAACAATAAAATGATTGGGAATGCACTGATACATATAATTAATGGATATACTTTATGTCCTCATAGATATGAATACACTTACCAGAGAGGTGTTTTTACATTCAATCTGTCCCAGTGATTGTCTTTCTTCAATTGGAGACTAAAAAAAGGCAGGTAAGAATAGAATGATTGGAAATGCACTGATACATATAATTAATGATATATTTAATTATTGATATGATTATGGTTACCAGAGAGGTGTTTTCCCCATTGTTCTGCCCCCAATCCTTATTTTCTTCAGTTGAAGTCTATAAAAGGACAGATAAGAATGAAATATTAAGAACATTGATACATATAATAGATATATTTCCTTATATGACTATGAATAATAGGGCAAGATAGGGTTTGGATAAAGAATAGGTGCACTGATTACTTGCATCACATTACATTACTCCCATTACATACACACATATAATGATATACTGGAGATTACACATTTTTCTTAAAATATGAATTCTAAATTGAGGGATAGCCAATTGTCCTGACTATAAAATAAACCCATAAAAAGGATAAAATTAGATCTAGTTGTCCTAGCAGAGTAATCATATCTAGAGGGATCTATGTGTTTACAAATGACTATTCAATTATTTAAACGTTTAAAGCTTTATATGGCCTTAACACAATGTATGGATTAGGTAAAATATACACAGGTCAATGTTTTACTAGGAATTATCGACACAACCAATATTTTTCAGATGATTTCATAAAATAGATAGACATGTTTTTGGCGGAACTACCGAGAAATATATTATTTGGTAGATTTGTCTATATTTTATTTGGTAGATCTGTCTATATTTAAGATTAGACAGTAGTTGGTCTGTGTGTTTCTAGCATTGGATAATGTAATACAATGTGTGCAGATTGCATTATATAGTAAATGTAAAAGAAATGAATACAGCAGCCTTACCTTATGCTTACAGCAAAAGATGTTAAAACATCGGAAGATTTTCTTAAAGCTTTTCCAGCCCATGACTGATGTTTAATAAGCTGTAAATCAAGTAAAAAAAACAAAAAAAAGTTAGTTCAGAATTTTTTTCAAAATAATTTTACTAAAAATTTGACAGATTTTAATATCTCATCTGATTGTGAAATAAAAACAATGTGAAATGAGCGCTTTATAATTCTATTTTAGTGTTAATGTATATCGCTAAAATGCAAACTCTCTGATATGCAATGGGGAATACTGAAGTGAAGGAGAACATAAAATATCTAATGACCTCTTTTGGATTAAAAAGGCAAATGATTTAAATGTACCAGTTTGTTGTTATAAATTGGTTTGTTGCCATGATATCCGATTGCAACATCATAAGGAAACATATATGCAGGGCACTGGTCATGAATTTATAGGGCAAGTCCACCCCATATAAAAATTACATATAGCTAAATTAAAACGCAATACTAAGAATGCTGAAATTTGTACACCTTTAAGAGGTTTACTGGCTTCAAAACGACCTTATAGGCCAATAAACTGTTTGTAAATTGAACAGGGAGTGTCTGCAGTGCTCATCTATGTGTTTTTAACTGATCTTATTTTTGAAAATCCCAGCTTTATGTAAAAATTAATGGTTTCATTAAACTGACATTTTTAAAATAAAAAAAAAGTTTTGTTAGAAATACTAAACATATATAAAATAATTGCCTTTTTTGCATATAAAGTGAATCAGCACATAGAATTCTGTTTTATCATTAATATATATCACTGAAACTCATGAGGAATATTAAAATTGAGAAGCACCTAAAATATCTACTGAACTCTTTTGTCTCCAAAAATCAACTGATCAAAACAATCAGGCTTGTTGTTACAAAGTGCAAGTTGCCATGGAAACCAATTATACATCACATGCAACATATGCTGAGCACTGCTGAAATTAAAGGGCAAGTGTACCGCAAATAAATGGTACATAGTAAAATCTGCCCCTAATAATATAATGCAAAGATAAAAAGCAGGAAATGGGTGGTGAACAAGCTGTACAATAACAGTTAGTGTCATCTTTCATGTAAGTATTGCAGCTTGGGGGTGGTGATTTAGCTATATACAATTTACAGACTATTGTGTGGATCTCATCACAGTTGGATGGTAAACACCAGGTGTTGTTTGTTAAAGTGGTGACATGTCAGTTATCTGCCTGCAACCAACTATCTGTTTTATTTTTTAAATCCCCTCCCTAGGGAGGCAGTTTATTGAAGTGTAAAAATAACACATATACAGTTTACATGTTAACAGAAGTAGTACATTTTAACAGTATTATATTGTGATGACTGGTATATCTGCCTCTGTGGTTAAACCTTAGTAGTTTAGTACAGTATATAAAGCCCAGATTGTGCAGCACCTATTTAAATAGAAGACAGTTACATCACGTTACACCACGCAACATTTGGGACTATCACTGCTTTATTAGCCTCAACAAAATGATTGATACACAATGCAATCAATAACATTTGAGACCTGTGAGGATCATATGACCTAGTCACATGGCCATGTCACATGATCTTAAAAAAGAAACATAAATACAAATATACATAGTGATGCAACCTAGAAGTATAGAAGGGTGGTACCTTGCAGAGCTTACAAACCGGCGCTAAACTCAGTCCATGCTAGACCCACACCCTAACTTCTGTTTTACTAGTTTAAAATGCATCTGTAACCAGATATTTTATCATAGTTTTTTCCTTTATTAAAAAGGTATCTGCCTCCACCCTTGGCTCCCAGAGCTTTTCATAACTTGCGCATGTGCATAGGAGGAGTAGGGGAACCAGCAGTCAATCATTGGTATAATATCAGCAGTCACAGGCTTGATTCACTGCATGGAAGGAGGGTTTCAGCTTACCTCCAGAATGGAGATGATAATTATCCTAAAGTCTGTGTAGTAATGCACCTAATATATGCTGAATATATCTGTGATTGGGACAGGTACTGTAACTGACATATGGCTAGTTTTTTTTTTTTTTTCTTAAGGGTGGAAATACCCTTTAACTTACATGGTTGTAGTTCAGGTTCAGTCTTTGGTCATGTCTTACCTTTTTCTTTTTCTGATTTTATTTCTTTTTTTTGCTTTTCTTCCACTCCTATGTTAAATACTTACTCCTTTCCCATCTTTATGTTATTCCTCTACTTATTTTCTTTCTTTTGCCATATATAAAGGTAAAGCTACTAGTAATGTATATATCAGATCACTCGTTCTTCACTTAGTGAAGACAAACATAAAGACAGAAAGACCATGGACTGTAAAGGATAACAATGTATTAAATCAGGAATAGTAAACGCCAGCAGCAGGTACCATGTGCATGTATTGTATCTGGAACTGCTACAATGAAATTAATAAAACATTCTTAAAATTATTCTTAAATTAAACAAATAGCTGCACTTTAATCAATGTTTTGTTTGTAGAGTTGTTATAACTAAAGCTGGCCATACACTAGCCAGACATTAGATAGAGTAGATGTTGTCTATAGACAAACGTCTAATCTAAGACTGCATGTTACAAACAGTGGTCCTTGTCTTGACGTTCCTTTCTCGGCCTTCTAGGCAGAATGATTAGACAAATGTTTAATCTATCTAATATCAAAGTAGTGTTGGGACCTTAAGGGGGCAATGCAATAATGGGCGTTTAAAAATCCAAGCTATGTGAGCATTATCGGATTAATGTGAGTTTACACTGAATTATGGGACCTGCGTGGTTTCCCGAAACTTCATAATAGCGTGGCGCACCCAATGCATACCTTTGAAGTTAAGTTTTGCGATATTCAATGTAGGCTCGATTACCGGACCGCAAACCCAAGTTGCAGTAAATCTCCCAAGGGAATATGCATCAGGGATCAAGGCCAAATAATGCTGCTTGTATGATTGCATTGCCCTGTAAATGCTAATGGGTCTAATCTGATCACAAATAAATTATGTCCAGCCCTGTCTTGTTGACTGATATACTGGCACTCAAGTATGGATATTCTGAAGTTCAGTTTACTTGTAGACATACAGTATAAGTCATGGCAAGTTTTTAAACTGTTACTGTTAGTTATTTAAACAACAGTGCAAAAACATGCACATTTCTACTACAATCACATATATGCAATCTTTTAATAGACGTTTGAATTTTAAAGCAGGCCTTTTCAATCTAACAATGACATTTCCCATCTAGTATAAAACACTAAACAGAACCAAAAGCAATGTATACCTGGTCAACATCTAATTAAAATCACACAAACAGGTAATGGTTAGTTTAAAAAAATCCTTTATTATAACACAGACAAGGCAGAACCCCATACAAAATAGGGGCAAATATAAATACCATCTACAGAGCCCACACAAATAAAAAAACCCAGTGGAATATAAGAAATGAGACTAGTGACATACCTGAGTGATATGAAGATTTATACCACTGCAGCTCCTCATCATAAAATATCACACTTATGTATTATAAGGATATTAAGTCACGGGGCCGAAGGCTAAATGCTTTTACAGGTCAGGGAACTCCGAAGTGACTTAGCTGTATTGCATGCTTTAGTTAAACCAAACCAGGAAGTGGTTGGGATTTTCAGTCTTCTGCGGAGGATCACGTGATGTAAGTTGTCTATATTTATTCCTGGCCACAGGCATTGATTGAAGAACAGAAGGTAAGGATAGCTCCTTATCTCCTGGTCTTCAATCAATGCATTAAAAGAAAAGTTTAATTTGCAGTGAACCATCCTTAAAACCTCAGTTTCCCAGAAAGCAAATGGTTCAACCTCAGCTCACTCACAATATCCTCCAATTAAATTTTAACAAACAGATATAGGCAGCAGGGACAGGTTCATTTGGAATGGAAGATGACTGAGGTACAGTGAAGATTGGGGTTATTATCTGAATAAAGATGGCCAGGACCTGAGCTGTTTCTAGTTCACTAGTGACAGAAATCAGACTGAGAGCAGTGAGTGTAATAGAGAAAAAAATGAGGAGACTGTAAGTAAGGACAGAACTGCCATCATAGAAAGCTGTGGTGAGTGACATTTTTCCGTCAGAGCAAACATCTTGAGGCACAGGCTGTGTTTTAAGTGACACTGTGCCACCCATAAGACTGTCATTGTAACTGCTTTTACAGACCCTCCGATCCTCCTGTTTACCTGTATCTGGGCCTTATTATTAAAAGTGAATTGTGCTGCTTAAAGGGCATGTCACACCTTTAGTTATTTTTGGCATATAGTTGGCTAGTTACCACAGCCCAAACCGCTATAATATATTTTACAGAAAGTCCCGATCGTTGCTTACCTTCCCTCCTCCTCTGCCGCACTGCCCTGCCTTCTGCTTGCATGGAACTGCAAGCAGGGGGCCGGACCGGCAGCCAGTCCGTAATTGGCTTAAGGCAACCAATCATGGATGCGGCTGCCGGCAGTTCGGGACCCGCGATCGCACGTGTGTACGAACCTTTAGAATTGTTCTTTTATATAATCTGTTTACCAGCTCATTTAGCTTTTTATCAGTTTTTTATGTCTCTTAGTTTCTTTTATGCATTAGCACTCTGATTTTTAGAACTCTTTTACCCCTGTTGTTTACAAGGCACAAACCCTTTATTATAGTCTTTGCAGGGGTTTAAGGGATTGGAGTTTCTTTATTTTTTATACTGCTCGTTGAATGGGGGTTTCATTGGTAGTTAACTTCATGAGTTCGCACTTTAATATATAAAGGAGAACTAAACCCAAAATACAAAGGCGGCTTTTCAGAAAATGGAGGAGAGGGAAGGTTAATAGAGTTCGGGGGACTCTCTGAAAAATATATTATAGCGGTTGGGGCTGGGGGAACTAGCACTACTATATGTACAAGGGGATTTACACTAGGGGGAGGAGGGAGGGAGGGAGGGGAGGAGTGAAGGGCTGCTGAGAAAGCCAAAAACCTCTGAGAGGACAGCTCAGAGGTGGAAACAATTTCCCTGGTGGCCAGGCTCCTGGTGGTCAGTTTTCTGGACTCTGGAGGGACGTTCAGGAGAACCATTGGAGCAGGGATGTAAAGTAAGGATTTTTATGCACTACAGATTGGGGCCAGTGGTGGGGGAAATATAGTTTTGGGGGTGGATATGCCTTTAATATAAAAGTTATGTACAGAGAATGACAGCGGAGGAGACGCTGCAGCCAGAGTGACTTGATAACCCTTTACAGGACCAACTTATCAACTGCACTGTTACTTCCTATAGAGTATTTGTTACTTATAACGTCAACCTTAGGAGACCCTCTATATAGAACAATTGCATCCATCTGGCAACGGTCGATAGTAATCTAGGCAAGATTACAGAATGAACTATACACATGTGTAATAATAAGTTTATTAAATATAGCACATAATGGCCATTATGTGCTATATTTAAAAATATCTGTTGTATTCAATAGATCAACTGGATTGAAATGAGTTCTTGAAGATGTTTCAATAGTCATCCGACTGGCTTCTCAATTCAGAATGACTTGTACAAGAATCTGTGGCAATTTGTCCCGGAAAATCCCAATAGCATATCACAGCCAGGTGTTAAGGGTGTGTGATTGGATAGTGGCTAAGAGGTGTTATAGGAACGCCAGAGTAAGGTATTAAAACACCTCTGGTGTTTACTCTGGGCGTTCCTATAACACCTTAATCTTGGCCCACCAGTTCAGTCTGCTCCATAAACTTCTTTATTGGTACAATTTCTCCTAAGTCTGAGCATTGCCCTGTGGGAATTCCTTCCAGCCAAGATTGTTATGAGCACTGTTGAAGTCGATATAGGTGTTCTTTCGACTTCTTTAAAGGATGTGCTGGTAGTAAACCTGCCATTTTCACTTCAATTTTGAGGTCAAGGAAGACTATATCTTTTTACTGTAAGCGCTTTGAAATTTCAAGTGTTTATTAGATTTGTGTGATAAAGGAGGTAGTTTTTAAGTGCATCTGGGGTGCTACCCCAGACCATAAGGATATCATCTATATATCTATTCCAGTACAGACAATTATCTGTTGGTGGGCACCCCAGATGCACCCGATACTTTCTTTCCAGTACCCCACATACAATCCAGGGTAGCTAGGCGCAAAAATAGTACCCATGCTGGTCCCAGTATGCTGGATATAGTAGTTACCCTCGAAAGGAAAGCAATTGTTACACAAAATAAAATCAATACAAACAATAGGAAATCAATCATTGTATCATTCAGATACCTTCTTTCCTTAAGAAATATTAAGCTTCTTCCCTCTTCATGAGGAATTACCGAATAAAGGGAAGAGATATCCATGGTAACCAAAAGACTATTTGGTTTCCATTCGATATGTGTAACGAGGTAAGACTTCCATGGTATCTCTAAGGTTGGAGGGAAGTTTTCTCACCAATCGGGGGGGCCAAAAACAAATCAGCAAACTTAGAGAGATTCTCCATTGGAGAATCAATCCCTGAAATATAGGTCTCCCGGGGGGTCCTCCAGACTTTTGTGTATTTTAGGGAGATGGTAAAAGATTGGCATCTAGGTTTGGATACCCACAAGAATTCATATTCTTTGAGAAATAATTTTCTTGTCCATAGCAGTCTGGAGGACCCCCCTGAGGAGACCATTTATTTTATTTATCGGGTTATATCCAACCTTTTGGTAGGTAATGTGATCCCCCAGCGAAAGGCTTCCCGCATATATGTCTCCCTATTTTGGATCACTATCCCTCCGCCTTTATCCGCCGCATGAATCACTAGCTTCTATCATTTTAAGGTTTACTGAAACCTTTCTTTCACTCTGGAAAGGTTATCCTTATATCTTATATTGGTATTGCTCATCTTTCTTATGTCTCTTTCCACTAAGGCTCTAAAGAGTTCTACATGGATTCCTACATGAGTTCTGATTCGTTCTGCAATTCTATCAGAGGTTACGATGTTAACTTCAGTATTCAGGGGATCCACATACCCACTTTCATGAGAGACTGTCTAATTTCTATTCCTTTTCTTATTCAGTTTCATGAAGTATTTCTTAGACTGAGAGATCTCATAAGTTTCTGTAGACCTATATAGACCTGAAACTTATCAGCTGATTGATTGGGAGAAAATTTAAGTATTTATTTGGGAGGCCTGGTCAAGCTCCATGTGGTAATAGCACCCCCAAAACGCCTCTTTTATGGAGGTCCTATGCCTTTAATATAAAGCACTGGATGGCCTCTTCCCTCATTTTAAAAGCCAAAGGGCTGGGGGGAGTGAGAGAGCCTGTTATATGGATCCAGTGTGTAAGAATGAGAAATGCAAAGTTTGCTAATTAAAGTAAAAGAAATTTAAAAAGGTTAGAAGTAGGACCTTCTAGACTGGGGTTACCTTGACAGTGTGGAAGGCTTCATTCATGTGATCACAGTAATGTATACTAAAACCCCTTTGTTTTAAAGTATGCCAGTGTGCAGATAATATGATATGTAGGGGCCTAGGAATGGCATTGATTATCTTTTCTATGTTTGTGTTATATATATATATATATATATATATCTATATAGTTCAGCACTTAAAAAAATTAAAGGAGAACTAAACCCAAAATACAAAGGCAGCTCCACAGACTCTATAACCATTTGTTTCTTACCCCTGAATTCAGCCTCTTAGTGTAGAAATGATTTATAGAACATTTCTGAGTACTTGAATCTATGATGCCACTGCTGGCTTCTAGTGTTGCCTTCCTGGTGATCCAGGTACAAAAACTCCTCTGCACATGCTAACTAGCTACCTTTGTTTGTTCCCACTCCCTTATGCTAAGCTGCATGTACAGTTGATCAGAGTCCCCACCTGCAGTGTCTCCCAGCCAATCATCAGAGGTAGCAGTGAATAGGGGAAGGGGAAGGTGTTAACCCTTTTCATATGTATTTAGGAAGCAACTTGTTAACCCTTTATATTTGTGAGCATTTCTGCAAGAGACTGTCAAGCTCAAGTCGTGCTGGATGGTTCGCTACCAGTTAGCACAACTTTAACTCCATATTAGCGTTGGATGCAGGGGTTATGCAAAAATACCATGCATCCGACGCTCGTGATTAAATATCGTGTTTGTGCTAGTTTTAGCTGGGGTAAAAGTCCTGCAGTGGGTAAATCCCTTACCGGATTTACCCACATTCGCAAACGTGATGTTAAATTGCGAACAGGACATTACCACAGCGATATTGGCTTGGTAAATGAGCCTGTGTCTTTGCATGTGTTATTTCTGCATGCTACCATTTATTATAGTGTGTATATTGCTGCAATGTACATTTAGGGCACAGCCACACTACAACGTACCTGAATCGCCAAAACAATCGCACCCCTTTACAAAATGGTGAACGCATGCATCCAATAGCACACTGAAACGCATCGCATGTAGTGGGGCCGGTCCCATAGGCTATTACATGCCTGCACCCCCACTAGCACAATTGGATCACACACCACAATCTAAAACGTGCTAGTGGGAGTAGCCCTAAGAATTTGAGTCTTAAAGGGAAAGGTGGTAACCCCAGTAGAATGAATGACCATTTTACAAGGTTCACTTATAAAAACAAAACAGCTCAGAGCTGCAGGTGCAACATATTGGCTTTAACATGGTCTTGGCACAGCTCTGTGCAACGCATTTTATAGGCCACCTTTGCCTTTCAGGCCCAAACACGTATTAAATTACATGTTGCAGTGCTAAGTACATTGCGTTAAATACAAACTGTATCAGCTGCATCATGCTTCTAAAGAAAATACTAACAACCTTTTGTTGTGTAGATATTATCAGGCCTATTTAATAAAAGTTCTTAAAATTGGTTGGGGCAAAATTTGGACCATTTTTAACGAAAAGAACTTTTAATTCATAGGCCTGTATATGTGTTCGGGTCTTAAAGGCAAAGGTGGGAACCTAGTTGGAAGAGGGTTTTTGTTTATACAAAACTTCCCACAGGCAGCCCATCTGCTGCATTAATTATATAACATGTTTGCATCCTTCTAACAGTGCCCCTTTAATTGACATCCTCCAATAATTCCTATTAAATGTACATTATATAAAAACAACATGGTGTAGAATTGCAAGTGGCAACCTCCAACATTCCCCTTTAATAAATACTGTACACTACAGTATAGAACATGGTGCAGTGCTGTGCAGGTGAAGGATAATATAATAACCCTGATCTTAGCACAGCTCTGTGCAATGCATTTCCCTGTGTAATGCATTTCTAGCATAGCTCTGTACTACAGTTGGTTTTATTTTGTTTTGTTGTTTTATACAGACAGCTGAATTAAAAAACACTTTTCCTACCCTCCAACATTCCCAATTGGTACACTGATGAGAAATGCATTGCACAGTGCTGTGCTAAAATCAGTTCACTTCACTATCCCCCCCTGCAGTTCTGCACCATGTGGTTTCTATAAAAACACACTCCTAATACCGTACCAACATTCCCCTTTAAGAATGTACACTGATGAGAAATGCATTGCACAGAGCTGTGTAAGATCAGGGTCACTTCACTATCCTCCCCCGACAGTTCTGCACCATGAGGTTTCTATAAAAACACACTCTTCCTACCTCCAACATTCCCCTTTAGAAGCTACAGGGAGGCTAGAGACCTCAGATACGTGCCTATTTATAAGGTGTGGTATCGCCTTCTGTAGCGATCGTTTGGTGATCGTTAATTAATAATCGCTATCGGGATCTGTGTAATGTTGATAGGAACGTAAATCTATGAAACAATAGAAAATCATTACGGTAGTTTATAGCATGGTATAATACTGCTTCGGTCGTACAGTAACGGAAAACATAGTATTGCAAGTTTTTAAATATGGCCGTCCAACATAAACATACATTGCAGATGAAACATGAATACTGCAGGTTTATTGCAAAACATGTGTGTCGGTTCATTGCAAAACATGTTTCTGAACCACTTGTCCTTCCTCAAGTGCTTGAGTGGGTCTGAAACATGTAGCATGCATGTTTTGCAATAAAAACTACACTATTCCCAGCTACAGACCTGTGTCTTTGAATGTTTCACCTGCAATTTATTGTTTTATATACGGATTTGGTGGAGTGAAAGCTGTAGGTAAGACATATATTATTTCAGATCCGGACACACTAGATAACCAGACCTATATACATCACACTGCAACACTGCTTCTAGGAAAGTGTTAATCAGCTGCACCACCAATTTGAATATTGATGACTTAATATTTTCCTACATCATAGGAGTGGGAGTGGAAACCACACAGGTGCTGAAAATGAATCAGCAAAAGTACTGGCAGGCAAGGGAAAATGTCAGTTCAGGTTTGGGGAACAAACAGAACCTAGAATGAGCTCATAGAGGTAAAGAAAAGGCCCCTGAGTGGAATCTTCCATGCTGAGAAGGATGTTAAGGCAAATACTTTCCAACTTAAACTTTGATTTTTGGGGTTTATTTCTCCTTTAAGTCTTTTCGTGTCACTTTTATGTTTTTCCATAAAATGTTGTCCATAAAATAAAGATGTCATCTATGGCTCCTATTTGGAGGTGTGGTACAGATTCACAGAGACATTATTTTATGGACAACATTTTTGGAAAAACATTAAAGTGACACGAAACGAACTTAAATGTTTTGAACTACTGTACTTAAAATCACACTAGGAGTCAAGGGGAGACATAAACGGAAAAATTCTTAGGGCTGAGACAAGACTAATTTTTAATCTTCGGACTAGGAGCCCACATGGACTCAACAAGAAATGGAATTGCATCTGATATTTAACCCCAAATTAGGACTCTGAGGTAGTGGTACGTGGATCACCAAGGTATCCGAGATGTGACAGATATGCTTACTTCCATACCTTTTAATTCATTTGGATGGAAATGTATACTAAGACATTAACATACAGGGAGTGTTGCTGCAGGATTGTGGGGATATCTTATTCAAGGAAATCAAGTCAATTCCTGGACTTCAATTCTGGTTATTCCCTAGACTTCGGAATTTACTGCGGCATGATATCTGCAATTTAAGAGAGTGGGGATAGATATTTATACTACCTAAATGAGGGGACTTTGTTCTATGTTCTGTGTTGTAATCATTAGATAATGGGACTCCGATTTTTTACTTTCTCTATGGACTATATTGCAATTGCTCAATAGTTATAATTTAACATTTGGATTTTTGTACTTGATGTGATATATACAATAGGAGTATGGAGGGACAAAGCTTACATGAACTCACCATCTTCCGTATGGCCAATAGGTCTACAAATTATTTGATATGCAAATATAGAGCAGTTCTGCCAGTAACTAAAATTTCACAGCATAGTGAGAATGGGGACTGAAAGACACTGCAATGATTAGGTGTCTGCAACTTGCTTTGATTGGGCAAATTGGTCCTTATTAACTTCCAGCGTGAGAGTATATTTCAGTGCCATTGAGAAAGCACTGATATAGAGCAAAACGCATTTGAAGCTTGAGTGCTGCCCCCTACCAGCATTGAACCTCCATTACCCGGTTCTCACGGTCACCCTTTCACTCTGTAGACCAGACAGTCCTGGTGCATGGACTGACCATTTCTGACAGACCAGGGAACATGTGACTGATAAGTACTTTTAACAGTACATATACTGGTATAGACTATGATGTGATGCTCATTATTCTGGTTTTACGATCTTTGGGGGGTTAAGGGGGAGTGTTGATTGCCCGTGTTAGGGGCTATATACATTTTATTTAAAAATACTTTGAAGCTGTTTATACCCTAATTTCTTTCTTTCTTATTTGGTTATATTAAATAGGGTAGTGCTATTACATTTACAGTTATTACGGCCGTGAGTTCATCCAATTCTATTTGGTTTTTGGTGAACCCACACATATGGAATAGCGTTTGATTCAGGACATATTCCATTTTCCATTTTTTTTTCTGAGTCTTGTTTGGAAATTTTCGAAAATTCTCGAACGTTCGAGGATTTCCAAACGTTCAAAGATTTTCGGCCATTTGAGTATTTCCGGGCGTTCGGTAATTTGTGGATTATCGATCGGTTGAATGTCCCGTGGCCAGACTTTCGTGGTCTGGCAGATCAACCTGGGACTCCTCCATTAAAGGGCCCTTGTGGCACTTACAAGTGCTTTT
The DNA here is from genome assembly GCA_019447015.1 of Hymenochirus boettgeri. Taxonomy (NCBI): domain Eukaryota; kingdom Metazoa; phylum Chordata; class Amphibia; order Anura; family Pipidae; genus Hymenochirus; species Hymenochirus boettgeri. Next base: position 149,128,680 of record CM033474.1, read on the forward strand.
GGTGCTTAAGGGTTCCCACAGCTCGTACGGGGACTTCCTCTTCGGCACTTAAAAATGCCTTGTGGCGTGTCGTCTTTCTTCCCAACCAGCAACACCAACTCTGCTGATTTCGCCGACAATGTATATGTCACTGCGACCGCGAGTGACACCACTGATGCTGGTGACACCAACGTCGCCGATGTTGCCGACGTCTTCTTTCCTTCTTCTTTTTCTGCCATCACTGTGATGGCTTCTGAGCACCGCGGAGGTATGCACTCTTATATAGTTTGCTGAAGGACCAAATCCAATTGTGATTGGTTAATACTTTAATGCTTGCAATCATATGATCACACATTAACTAATCCTATTTCAATTGTATTATTCAAATAATGGTTAATGTGTGATCATATGATTGCAAGCTTGTAATATATAGGGCATGTCCACCCCCAAAACTAAAATTTAACCCAATACTGGCCCCGCAGTAGTTTACAAAAAATCCTACCTTACATCTATGCTCCAAATGGTTGTCCTGCAGTGCCTACCATGTGCTAAAAATTTATTTTTAGGGTGGACATGCCCTTTAACCAATCACAATTGGATTTGGTCCTTCAGCAAACCTATATAAAGAAGTGCAAACCCCTGTGGAGCTCAGAAGTCATCACAATGATGGCAGAAGAAAGTAACACTACCAACGTTGATATCGCCAGCACCGGCGGTGTCACTGGCGGCCGCAGTGACATCGCCAGTGTTAGCGACATCAGTAGAGTTGGTGTCGCCAGCTGAGAAGAAAGAAGACTTTGGATCAAGACATTGACAATACCGCCAACGTTGATGTCGCCAGCGTCGGCGGTGTCCCTGGTGTCAGCAACATCATCAGAGTTAATGTCGCCATCAAGAAGATATGCCACAAGGGCCCTTACTTATAAGTGCCGGGTAGTGGGGTCCCGTTTTTGAGCTGCGGGACCCCTTAAGCCCCAAAAGACCTTTCGAAGGGCCACAATGGTCCTTCTAAGGACCCGAGTGGGGGTCCCGGGTTTACCGCGGGAACACCGAACGTCCTGCTAGACTTTCGCCGGTTAAATAATCTCAAACGGCTGAATTCGAGACTCCTTGAGGAGTTCTCGAATTTGGCCTTCGAGGATTACCGAAATGCCCCGCAGAAAAACAAACGTAGCGTGCATTGCTCTACTTTATTTTCTTGCTTTTCTTTCTCTTTCTTCTCGCAGGGACGTGTTCCCCAGACCATTTCCCAGGACCCAGAGCCATTTCTAGTAAGTACCACGGTTATTTTAACCATTATTTTGAATTTTTCCCCCATTGACTATAATTGCGGATTTACAGGATTTAAATTTGAGGGGGTTTTTGAACCTGGAGGGGAATTTTCAGAAGTTTGTCCATCTTAGTGCCATGTCTCGTGTGTACCCACCCACAGTGGCTACCATTTTTCAGGGGATAGCTTCATGTTGTGTTGGTTTTCAACTTCACCCCCACAATTTTCTTGTAAAATCTACCTTTGACTTAATGATGATTGGTATTTGAGAAAAAAAAGGAGAAAAAAGGGGAAAAAAAAAAAAAAAAAAAAAATAAAAAAAAAAAAAAAAAAAAAAAAAAAAAAATAAAAACCTAAAAAAAAGAAAGAAAAAAAAAAAAGAGAAAGACAGGGAAAAAAAAAAAATTTCCAATGTGTGATCCACTCTAGTGCTGTGTTCCGTGTTGTCCCCCACTGCATATTGTGGTGATTCAGGGGGTAAGGTTTGTTTGTGTGTTGTACACGTCACCACTAATTTTTGTGTAAAAGGTTCATGTGACTTATATGATTTGGTTTTTTGATCTTAAAATACAGAAAAAAAAAAAAAGAATAAATAATAGAAAAAAAAATACACTCAAATTATGAAAAAAAAATAAGCGGTCGGTAGTGCATTGCACTAAAACAAACTACTCTATAAAAACCTTAGTGTTGTGTTTCGTGTGTCATTTTATAAAATGGTGCAGAAGTGTTTTTTAGTTTTTAAATTTGAGTTATTATTGTACAATGACCTGATTTTTCTAAATGGCCTTGTTTCTACAGTTTTGTCAATTTGTGTAAATTTTTCCAAGTGCTGTTTTAGATTCAGGGGGTCTACTGGGAAGAACAGAACAGAATAGTTTGGGGTGTACCTATATATATCTAGGATCACTGTAATCGGCAGAATCAGACGCTTTTAGAGGACAATAAGATTTTTTGTGTCAACTCAATAGGTTTTTTTTTCCAAATTAATGCTTTTGTAAGAAAAGTAAATGCTACAAATGTTAAAGTTTTTTCGGACACTTTCCCCCAATTTTTTAAAAAACTCCAGAGAAGTTGCAAAAGTCTATTTACTGTACACATTTCGCTGAAAAAAAAGTATATTTATTAATAACTTCCCGTTTCATGTGAGTTTTTCATACCGCAACACTTCTTCACTAAACCCTGATGAGTGCAAAATCCTGAAACTTCTTCTGCGCAAAAAAAAAGGGGGTAGACAAATGTGCAAAACTGTCCGGCACTATGAAGGTTTTTTAAGAAAATTGTCGGGCCCTTTCGGGAATTCCCACCCCAAATGTTAACCTTATACAAAGAATATTCAAAAGTGATAGACATTGAAATAAAAGTAGAGAAACACTATTAAAACCAATATTTAAAAAGAGCAACTAGTTAATTTGATGGTTTTTCTGACATTGGGTTAAATTAACAGGGTACGTGTACTGACCATTTACTAATTGAATAAATAAATCATATAGCTAGGTGAAATATCGTCACCAAATAATCAAGTTTGCGTTCAAAGTATTGTCTTCACTTGCACCTTCTGACTTTTTCCCTCTCCCTTTTTTAACAAACTATATATATTTGGAATCTACACACCTTCAGCTATGTAACAGTGTCATTCTTTCATACATACATACATACAAGAATTCCAGATGCCATAATCCATAGAACGCTAGCTCTTCTAGCTAGAATAAAATACTATAAATAAAATAAGATGATTCAAATGTTGAAATCCTACCTAAACCCACTTGAAATGGTTAGTCATGCACGGAACCGTCTGGTCTTCAGTCAGCAAAGGGAGACTGGAAGAACCAGGGGATTGAGGTTCAATGGTGGGGGGGGAATCAATTTATACCCTACTTTCTTTTCTTTATTATTTGGTTTTATGTGTGGATGCACACAGAGGTGTTGCCATCAACAACCCAAAGGGATGCATGCACAAGTGCAATTACACGAAAAAATCAAAGTGCTCTGTAATTTGAACAAGCCTACTCTTTTTCAAAGAAAACAGCCCTGAAACTTGGAAATATCCCCATAACTATATATTTTTGGAATCTACACACCTTTAACTATGTAACAGTGCCATTCTTTCATACATACATAAGAATTCCAGGTGCAGAAATTCACAGAATAAGAATAAATAAGATGATTCAGATATCATGAAACAATAGTTAACCATACGCATGGTTACTCAAGCAGACGTGGAAACGAAAAGCCATGAATTGAGAAAATTGCACAAAGGCTCAAAAACGGCAAAAATATTCAACCAATCTTTGGTTAAATTTGAACTGTATGCAATTTTTCCCACAAAACACTCCCCTAACTCAGAAATACCCCAAACAAACTATATATATTTGGAATCTACACACCTTCAGCTATGTAACAGTGTCATTCTTTCATACATACATACATACATACATACATACATACATACAAGAATTCCAGATGCCATAATCCATAGAACTCTACCTCTTCTAGCTAGAATAAAATAATATAAATAAAATAAATATCTGTTGTATTCAATTAGATCAACTGGACTTGAAATGTAGTTCTTGAAGACGTTTCGCTAGTCATCCGACTGGCTTTCTCAATTCAGAATGACTTGTACAAGAATCTGTGGCAATTATGTACCCTGGAAAATCCATAATGCCACAGATTCTTGTACAAGTCATTCTGAATTGAGAAAGCCAGTCGGATGACTAGCGAAACGTCTTCAAGAACTACATTTCAAGTCCAGTTGATCTAATTGAATACAACAGATATACCATGACCTGGATGAATGAGAAACCTTCACAAGCATAAATAAAATAAGATGATTCAAATGTTGAAATCCTACCTAAACCCACTTGAAATGGTTAGTCATGCACGGAACCGTCTGGTCTTCAGTCAGCAAAGGGAGACTGGAAGAACCAGGGGATTGAGGTTCAATGGTGGGGGGGGAGCACTCAAGCTCCAAACGCATTTCACTCTATATCAGAGCTGTCTCTATGGCTCTGAGATTAACTTAATGCCGGAAGTTAATAAGGACCAATTTGCCCAATCAACGCTAAGTATCAGGTTACCTCACAATCACACGAATCTCACGGGGCCAGGCACCTACGGTAATCCTTGCAGTGCCTGTCAGTCCCCATTCTCATTCTCATAATGCTGTTAATTCTGCCATTTTAGTTAGTGGCAGACTGCTCTATATTTACATATAGAAAACAACCAAACATTTAAAGGAGAACTAAACCCAAAATACAAAGACAGCTCCACAGACTCTGTAACTGTCACTTAGTAAAACCATTTGACTCTCACCTCTGAATTCAGCCTCTTAGTATAGAAATCATTTATAGACATTTTTGAGTACTGGCAATCTATGATGTCACAGGTGGCTTCTAATGTTGCCTCTTCCTGGTGGTCCTGGACACAAAACTCCTTCTGCACATGTGAACTAGCTACCTTGGGTTTGTTTCCCACTCTCCTTATGCTAAGTTGCATGTAAGAGTTTAACTCAGAGTCTCCACCTGCCAGTGTCTCCCAGCCAATCAACAGAGATAGCAGTCAATATTATTAGCTGATTTTCCTAGTTAAACAGAGTGGGGGAAGGTGTTAACCCTTTTCATGTATTTAGGAAGCAACTTGTAAACCCTTTATATTTGTGAGCATTTCTGCAAGACTGTGTGTTTTTATGCATTTATTTCTGCACGCTACCATTTATATTAGTGTGTGTATTGCTGCAATGTACATTTAGGGCACAGCCACACTGCAACACACCTGAATCGCACACACAATCGCATGCGATTAATATGCGTTTGTTCTTGCGATTTGTCTGTTTTCATTATGAAAATGCATGCGATTGCACAAAAAATGGCTGTGTTACCAAATTGCTGACACATGCGCGAATCGCAACATACCCGAAATAGCAAGATTTTGGTGTGTTGCTGCATTTTTAATACAATGGGAAAATCGCAATCGCCTAGAAAAAGCGATTGTGTGGCCTAGCCCTTAGAAGTGTAATGCAAGCTGCATTGATTTCAGTTTAGCCATACAGCATGTATTAAACGCAATGGAAGGAAGACGGCACATTCCTAATAAAGCGGCATTGTGCTCATTTACGTGCATGGGTGTTGCGCTTCCACAATTGGACACTAGCAGAGCGCATGCAATACAGACCAAAAATGGTGATCGGATGCACTCCAATAGCACATCGGCTATTACATGCCTGCACTTCCACAATCAGATCGCAAATCACAATCCAAAACGTGCTAGTGGGAGCTAGCCCTGTGTTTGAGTCTTAAAAGGAAAGGTGGTAACCCCAGTAGAATTGAACTGACCACTTTACAAGGTTAGGGTTTCCAGATCACCTGCTGATTGTAGGACGCTTTTAATAAATGCAGTTAGCAGGGCTGCACTGATTGCATTACTGCAGACTCAGCCTTGCTGCATGTGATTTTAATAGGTGTCCTCTGATTTTTCACTGATGTGAAAACCCGATACAAGGTACGCTTATAAAAACAAAACAGCTCAGAACTGCAGGTGCAGCATATTGAAGTGAACATGGTCTTCGCACAGCTCTGTGCAATGCATTTTAAAGGGTAATGTTGGAGCCTGGAAGTAGTTTTGGAAGTAGTGTAAAGGCAAAGGCCACCTTTGCCTTTAAGACCCAAACACCTATTAAATCTACCTGTTGCAGTGCTAAGTACCATTGCATTAAATACAAACTGTATCAGCCTGCATCGTGCTGCTAAAGAAAATACTAACAACCTTTTGTTGTGTAGATATTATCAGGCCTATGTAATAAAAGTTCTTATGCTAAAATCTGATTGGTTGGGGCAAAATTTGCACCATTTTTAACAATAAGAACTTTTAATACATAGGCCTGTATATGTGCTCGGGGCTTAAAGGCAAAGGTGGGGACCCTAATTGATTTTGTTTATGCAAAACTTCCTACAGGCAGCCCTCCTGCTGCATACATTTTATAGAACATGCTTGCATTCCCTCTAACAGTGCCCCTTTAATTGGCATTCCCTCCAATAATTCCTATTAATATGTACAATTATATAAATAACATGGTGCAGAGCTGCAAGTGGCATACCCTCCAATATTCAACTTTAATACATACACTTATAGAGCATGGTGCAGTGCTGCAGGTGAAGGATAATATAATGACCCTGATCTTTGCACAGCTCTGTGCAATGCATTTCTCTGTGTAATGCATTTCTAAGCTTAGCTCTGTACTACAGTTTGTTGCTTTTATACAGAGAGCTGAATCAAAAAACATAATCTTCCTACCCTCCAACATTCCCTTTAATAAGGTACATTGATGAGACATGTATTGCACAACTGTGCTAAGATCAGGTTCACTTCACTATCTCCTCCCTACAGTTCTGCACCATGTGGTTTCTATGAAAACACACTCTTCCTACCCTCCAACATTCCCCTTTAAGAAGCTACACTTTTCACTAATATTGCTGCAGCTGACAGGGAGAGCTAGAGACCTTCACGCTATGGGCCAAATTTATAAAGGTATGGTATTCTCTTTTTCTTTAGCGAACGTTATGGCGATCGTTAATTTATGATCACTATCGAAAATCTTGTGAATGTACGATAGCAAACGTAAATCCACAGACCGCCTGTAGAATTTCGGTTTTACGGTAGTATATTAGCGCATGGTATACTACTGCCACGGTCATACAGTAACAAAAACCTGCGGTATTGCAAGTTTTTAAATATGGTCCTCCAACACTTAAACAATACATTGCAGATGAAACATACAAAGACACTGTAACTGTGAATAGTGCAGGTTTATTGCAAAACGTGTGCTACATGTTTCTGACCCACTTGTCCTTCCTCAAGTGCTTGAGTGGGTCTGAAACATGTAGCACGCTTCACACTACGGGCCATATTTATAAAGGTATGGTATTCTCTTTTTCACTTCACTATCCCCTCCCTGCAGTTCTGCACCATGTGGTTTCTATTCACTTCACTATCCCCTCCCTGCAGTTCTGCACCATGTGGTTTCTATGAAAACACACTCTTCCTACCCTCCAACATTCCCCTTTAAGAAGCTACACTTTCCACTAATATTGCTGCAGTTGACAGGGAGAGCTAGAGACCTTCACACTACGGGCCATATTTATAAAGGTATGGTATTCTCTTTTTCCAGAGATATCACGCAGACCCTTCCCACTTTTTGTTTGAAAGATGTACCAAGTGCACCTAGGTGTCTGTCTCTCTCTTCTGTTACTGAACATATTCTGTGCAGTCTAGTAGCTTGGCTGTATATGATACCTTTCTTGGCATGGTGAGGATAAAAACTGTTGAAATGAGATACTTGTTTCTGTCAGTGGGTTTTTTTGTCATCCAGCATCCCCCCTCATTATTCCCCCACCCCCCGTTGCCTCTCTCCTCTCTATTTGGTTGCCCACCCTAGTATGCTGTTATCTCTCTATTTTATTACGCCCTCTCATTCCAGGATTTTTTTGTTCCTTTTGGGGTTATTTTCTTGTTATCTAATGTAATTAACTCCTTACTTTCTGTTAACCTTTGTTTCAATCAGTACTGCTCTGACCTGAGGAAGAGGGTAGATCCTTCGAAACCTTGTCTACTAAAATAAACTGAAACGTATATATACCTCTCACCATAATTATCCCAGCTATTCAGAAGTTTTTCTGGAACATACATACATTACATACATACATTGACTTTTATATTTATAGATTTAGATTAGACAGCAGGTTTACTAAAAAAACATTTATGATATTCTTCCTTCAGTGGAAGTACTGTAATTAGGTAATCTCCAAAACATACTTACGAGCAGCTGATCCCTTGCTTCTCTTCTGCTGCTGCTACGTGCCTTTTCCTTGCCCTAGCAGCAGCAGAAGAGGCTTGTCCAACAATGGCCGCCAGTGATTGTGGCGTGACATCAGCACCATGGCTCTAACTGACGTCGGCTTCTAGGAAGTGAGAGACAAAAAAGGGATTGGGTGCTGGTAATGTTTAGGAGCATCAGGGAAATTTTGTAACCTAGCGAGGTTTTAGGGAGTAATTTAATCTGATATTATTGCGTTTTTTAGTTTTTATTTAATTATATGGGCAATTCCTGCATATTCCTACTGTTTTTTTTCACATTGCTTGTTTAAACACTTTTTAGAGTGTTAAGAATGAGAATGGAATTAACACACAGTAAACATCCATTGGTACCTTTTGTTTAGCATTTTAATGAATGAATTGGAGCAAGCATTTTCACAGCTCTGTTCTACATTTTAAGCATAATAATATTCCACGCCTTTTCACTAACCGGCTTCTATCTCAGCGGGCTAATAACAATAAATTGCCAAGGTGTTCATTTTCAACAAACCTTTCTTATTGTGACGAGAAACTAAAACTTGGCTGTGTGTTCCTAATAATGTATAAAATGCTGCTATTTCCGAAAGGGCAGTAAGGGAAACAGGTGATTATGGAAAATGGATCTCTGGGCTTCAGGCCAGCGATGAGCCAATGGTTGCACAGCATGATCAACAGTACAACATTGCTTTAAATTCTTTGGCAATAAAGAGATAATGTGCCAATCTCTCAGACATCAGTTTTCTTTATTTAATAAAGGAAAAAAAATTGTGTGCATGATAGCATAATTATAAACAGGGCTGTACCGGTAAAAAAATATTTTAATTGTCAATTATGTAGAAAGATAAACAGAAAATGGTGTTGTTTTCTAACTATTATGTCATTACGTGCAATATAAATGCCCATATAGGAAATGAAGCATAGTAAATTGCTGATTGCTGGCAAAAGTCACAACGAGGGTTTAGTTCATTTCAAAGATCTGTGTGAAGGTTATTTTTTCTTTTAGTTCTCATTGAAAGGGTTTTCTTTCTCATGTTAAGTAGATGAAAAACTATTTAGATTTGGCTCCTTAAGTTTCCTTATTGACTCCTAATGTCAAAAATAATGTGTCCAACCTTGGGTATGACTTTTTTTTTAAATTATTAAAGGGAGAATGAAACCCCAAAAAATGAAAGTTTGAGTTAGAAAGTACTTGCCTCAACAACCTTCTCAGCATTAAAGATTCCACTCAGGGGCCTTTCCTTTTCCTGTAATAGCTCATTTTTAGTTGTTTGTTCCCCAAATCCGAAGGTGACATTTTTCTTTGTCTGCCAGTACTTCATTACATTTTCTGCACCTGTGTGATTTCCACCTATTAACCCCTATGATATAAGAATTTATTAAATCATCAATATTCAAATAGCAGAAGTGTCTGGGTGGTGCAGAAAGATTCACTGATTAACACTTTCCTAGTAGCAGTGTTGCAGTGTTTTAAATAGGTCTGGGTATCTAGATTCTATTCTGAAATAATGTACAGTATGTCTCACCTATGGCTTCCATTCCACCGAATCCAAACATAAGCATATATAGATGAAACATACAAAGACACAGGTCTACAAGACAAATGACTGGTTATAATTTCTATAAGAAGCATGATGCAGGCTACATTGATTTCAGTGTAGCCATACAGCATGCATTTAAAGCAATGGCAATTAGCACTGATGTATGTAGATTTCATACGTGTTTGAGTCTTCTACACAGGTCTGTAGCTGTGAATAGTGCGTGTTTCTTGCAAAACATGCATGCTTACTTGTTTTGGACCTACTTGTCCTTCCTCAAAACATGCATGCTACAGGTTTAGGAGCCATTCGAGGACGAGTGGGCCTGAAACATTTAGAATGCATGTTTTGCAATAAACCTGCACTATTCCCAGCTACAGACCTGTGTTTTTGTATGTTTTACCTGCAATATATTGTTTAAGTGTTGTAGTTTTCTAGCTCTCCCTGTCAGCTGCAACTATATTAATGGAAATTGTACCTTCCTAACCCTTTCCCTGCCACAGAACATGAATATATGTTCTCCTTTGAAAAGGCTCAAACTGCCACAGAATGTATATTCACGTTCTGTGGCTTCCCCTTTAAAAAAAAAAAATCCGGAAGTGCTAGGGACAATCAGGGGGGCAGTATTCAGGTGCACTCCTAGCCCCCTCGACCCCCCACCGGTTTCATGAAAATCTGATGTTGGTTCGGGAGCTAGCACTCTTTGAAGTGCTTACTGAGAGCCCATTGCTGGTCCATAGCAGAGCAGGAAGAGATCGCGATAAAGGAGACCCTGGTGATGTCACTGAATTTCCTCCTTCCCCGGGGTCTTCCCTTAGAATGGTAGGATGCTGCTAGACCCTGGTGGTCTAGTGGGGGTACTGCACTGCGATTTCTATTCAGATCCCAGTGCAGTACCTGGTATAGTAAATCTGTCAGTGTGACAGCTTTACTATGCTTTTTGTGAATGTAACTCAGAGCTCCATTCACAAATATGCAGACTTAGCAAAGACTTCGGAAAAAAATGGGGACAGAGATCAAAATTTGGTGATCACGTCTGATCACCAAATTATTGATCTTTGCCAATGAATCCGATCGGATTTTTACAAGTTCGTTATCATTCCATATATCATTCCAATTATCATTGGAAATCTTCATGTATGTATGAAAGCATAACTGTTACGTAGGTGAAGGTGTGTAGATTCCAAAAATATATAGTTTGTATGGCGTATTACCAACTTTCAGGGCTGTTTCCTTTGAAAAAAAGTAGGCTGTTTGATTTTTTTCTTGTAATTACACATGGGCATGCGTCCCATTTAAGCTAGTTGGTGGCCATGTCTCTGTGTGCATCCACGCATATGGCATACCGTTTGATTTAGGACATGTGGGAGATTGACATTTAGTGGGTTTTTTTACTTGCCAAGTGGGTTTAGGTAGGATTTCAACCTTTGAATCATCTGATTATATTTTCACAAAATCTCCTGAGTTCTACGGATTACTGCGTCTGGAATTCTTTATGTAAGTGGGTTTAGGTAGGATTTCAACCTTTGAATCATCTGATTATATTTTCACAAAATCTCCTGAGTTCTACGGATTACTGCGTCTGGAATTCTTTATGTAAGTGGGTTTAGGTAGGATTTCAACCTTTGAATCATCTGATTATATTTATATTACGGTGCCAAGCTTTCATACATACAAAGAATTCCAGACGCAGTAATCCGTAGAACTCAGGAGAATTTGTGAAATATAATCAGATGATTCAAAGGTTGAAATCCTACCTAAACCCACTTGGCAAGTAAAAAAACCCACTAAATGTCAATCTCCCACATGTCCTAAATCAAACGGTTGCCATATGCGTGGATGCACACAGAGACATGGCCACCAACTAGCTTAAATGGGACGCATGCCCATGTGTAATTACAAGAAAAAAATAAACAGCCTACTTTTTTTCAAAGGAAACAGCCCTGAAAGTTGGTAATACGCCATACAAACTATATATTTTTGGAATCTACACACCTTCACCTACGTAACAGTTATGCTTTCATAATACATGAAGAATTCCAATGATAATTGGAAGATAATGGAATGATAACGAACTTGTAAAAATCCGATCGGATTCTGGCAAAGATCAATAATTTGGTGATCAGACGTGATCACCAAATTTTGATCTCTGTCCCCATTTTTTCCGAAGTCTTTGCTAAGTCTGCATATTTGTGAATGGAGCTCTGAGTTACATTCACAAAAAGCATAGTAAAGTGTCACACTGACAGATTTACTATACCAGGTACTGCACTGGGATCTGAATAGAAATCGCAGTGCAGTACCCCCACTAGACCACCAGGGTCTAGCAGCATCCTACCATTCTAAGGGAAGACCCCGGGGAAGGAGGAAATTCAGTGACATCACCAGGGTCTCCTTTATCGCGATCTCTTCCTGCTCTGCTATGGACCAGCAATGGGCTCTCAGTAAGCACTTCAAAGAGTGTAGCTCCCGAACCAACATCAGATTTTCATGAAACCGGTGGGGGGTCGAGGGGGCTAGGAGTGCACCTGAATACTGCCCCCCTGATTGTCCCTAGCACTTCGGATTTTTTTTTTTAAAGGGGAAGCCACAACGTGAATTACATTCTGTGGCAGTTTGAGCCTTTTCAAAGGAGAACATATTCATGTCTGTGGCAGGGAAAGGGTTAGGAAGGTACAATTTCCATTAATATAGTTGCAGCTGACAGGGAGAGCTAGAAACTACACACTTAAACAATATATTGCAGGTAAAACATACAAAAACACAGGTCTGTAGCTGGGAATAGTGCAGGTTTATTGCAAAAAGCATTCTAATGTTTCGGCCCACTCGTCCTCGAATGGCTCCTAAACCTGTAGCATGCATGTTTTGAGGAAGGACAAGTAGGTCCAAAACAAGTAAGCATGCATGTTTTGCAAGAAACACGCACTATTCACAGCTACAGACCTGTGTAGAAGACTCAAACACGTATGAATCTACATACATCAGTGTAATTGCCATGCTTTAAATGCATGCTGTATGGCTACTGAAATCAATGTAGCCTGCATCATGCTTCTTATAGAAATTATAACCAGTCATGTCTGTAGACCTGTGTCTTTGTATGTTTCATCTATATATGTTATGTTTGGATTCGGTGGAATGGAAGCCATAGGTGAGACATACTGTACATTATTTCAGAATAGAATCTAGATACCCAGACCTATTTAAAACACTGCAACACATGCTACTAGGAAAGTGTTAATCAGTGAATCTTTCTGCACCACCCAGACACTTCTGCTATTGAATATTGATGATTTATAAAATTCTTATATCATAGGGGTTAATAGGTGGAAATCACACAGGTGCAGAAAATGTAATGAAGTACTGGCAGACAAAGAAAAAATGTCACCTTCGGATTTGGGGAACAAACAACTAAAAATGAGCTATTACAGGAAAAGGAAAGGCCCCTGGTGGAATCTTTAATGCTGAGAAGGTTGTTGAGGCAAGTACTTTCTAACTCAAACTTTCATTTTTTGGGGTTTCATTCTCCTTTAATAATTTAAAAAAAAGTCATACCCAAGGTTGGACACATTATTTTGACATTAGGAGTCAATAAGGAAACTTAAGAGACCAATCTAAATAAGTTTTTCATCTACTTAACATGAAAGAAAAACCCTTTCAATGAGAACTAAAAGAAAAAATAACCTTCACACAGATCTTTGAAATGAACTAAACCCTCGGTGTGACTTTAATGCCAGCAATCAGCAATTTAACTATGCTTCATTTCCATATATGGGCATTATATTTTTGCAGTAAGACATAATAGTTAGAAAACAACACCATTTTCTTGTTATCTTTCTACATAATTGACAATTAAAATATTTTTTTACCGGTACAGCCCTGTTTTAATTATGTATATGCACACAATTTTTTTCCTTTATTAAATAAAAGAAAAATGATGTCTGAGAGATTGGCACATTATCTCTTTATGCCAAAGAATTTAACGCAATGTTGTACTGTTGATCATGCCTGTGCAACCATTGGCTCATCGCTGGCCTGAAGCCCAGAGATCCATTTTCCATAATCACCTGTTTCCCTTACTGCCCTTTTCGGAAATAGCAGCATTTATACATATCTTAGGAACACACACAAGTTTTAGTTTCTGTCACAATAAGAAAGGTTTGTTGAAAAATGAACCCTTGGCAATTTATTGTTATTAGCCCGCTGAGATAGAAGCCGGTTAGTGAAAAGGCGTGGAATATTATTATGCTTAAAATGTTAGAACAGAGCTGTGAAAATGCTTGCTCCAATATCATTCATTAAAATGCTAAACAAAATGGTACCAATGGATGTGTTACTGTGTGTTAATTCCATTCTCATTCTTAACACTCTAAAAAGTGTTTAAACAAGCAATGTGAAAAAAAACAGTAGGAATATGCAGGAATTGCCCAATATTTAATTAAATAAAAAACTAAAAAACGCAATAATACAGATTAAATTCCCCTAAAACCTCGCTAGGTTACAAAATTTCCCTGATGCTCCTAAACTTACCAGCACCCAATCCCTTTTTTGTCTCTCACTTCCTAGAAGCCGACGTCAGTTAGAGCCATGGTGCTGATGTCACGCCACAATCACTGGCGGCCATTGTTGGACAAGCCTCTTCTGCTGCTGCTAGGGCAAGGAAAAGGCACGTAGCAGCAGAGAAGAGAAGCAAGGGATCAGTGCTCGTATAGTATGTTTTGGAGATTACCTAATTACAGTACTTCCACTGAAGGAAGAATATCATAAATGTTTTTTAGTAAACCTGCTGTCTAATCTAAATCTATAATATAAAAGTCAATGTATGTATGTATGATGTATGTTCAGAAAAACTTCTGAATAGCTGGGATAATTATGGTGAGAGGTATATATACGTTTCAGTTTATTTTAGTAGACAAGGTTTCGAAGGATCTACCCTCTTCCTCAGGTCAGAGCAGTACTGATTGAAACAAAGGTTAACAGAAAGTAAGGAGTTAATTACATTAGATAACAAGAAAAAATACCCAAAAGGAACAAAAAAATCTGGAATGAGAGGGCGTAATAAAATAGAGAGAATAACAGCATACTAGGGTGGGCAACCCAAAAGAGAGGAGAGAGGCAACGGGGGGTGGGGGAATATGAGGGGGATGCTGGATGACAAAAAAACCCACTGACAGAAACAAGTATCTCATTTCAACAGTTTTTATCCTCACCATGCCAAGAAAGGTATATATACAGCCAAGCTACTAGACTGCACAGAATATGTTCAGTAACAGAAGAGAGAGACAGACACCTAGGTGCACTTGGTACATCTTCAAACAAAAAGAGATATCCACGCAGAACAATTACCACTAACATAAGCAAAGCATTGAGAACACACAGGGATAACCTACTACAGTACAAAGAGAAAAAAGAAACACCCAGATACATTTGGTAAAACATATAACCCAATATTGGAAAGGTATTTTCCTATATTGGGTTATACAAAATGAAAGAAGTACAAACTATGATTATCAAGATTAAACCCTTAAAAAAAATTTCCCAGAACCCCCTATACTTGCTTTAGGCAACCACCAAACCTTCACCAAAAACTAGTAAGAATAAAGCTACACACGGATTTGATAAAATATTCCCCCCAAGTCACCAAACCATGCAGGGTTCCTCGGTAAGCTGTGCTACAATATTAACAGTTCTCCATTGTAACACACAGGAAGGGGGTATTTAACATCCAGGGTCTTACAGCTGCACATCCAGCAATGTGGTATATTTAATACAATGTAACAAATGTACAGAACACTATATATATATAGGGGAAACCAGTCAAAAACAATAGAAGAGGATGAACTCACAGAAGTAGCATCACCAACCATAATGAGAATAATAACTGTTTGCCTGTGGGGCATAATTTTCTCAACCAGGACCTCCATGGTAAACCTCAAAGTCCGGATTCTGAAGGGACAGTTCAGTAGAAACAAGATAGAAAAACATTTGAAGCCAAAATGATTCTGTATTTGACTCCAAAAACAATGGGTTAAACCAAGATTTGGGATTCTAGCCCACTATAACTGTTGAATATATTTGTATGTAGACCATATGGGATGGTATACAATATGTGCATATTCTCAGTGTCTGCTTTGTCTCATCCAGCACCCCCCCTACTTTTCCCCTACCCCCCTTACCTCTCTCTCTCCATTTGGTTGCCCACCCTAGTATCTCTCTATTTTATTACCCCCTCTCATTCCTCAGTATATTCTGGATTTTTCCCCTTTTGTGTTATCTGTTATCTAAGTGTAATAGCTCCTTACTTTTGGTAATCTTTGTTTTAATCAGTACTGCTCTGACCTGAGGAAGTGGGTAGATCCCTCGAAAGCCTGTCTACAAAATAAACTGTTAGTCCATTAAAGGGTATGTCCACCCTTAAAACTCATTTTAATATGCTGTTCCCCCATGTCCCCAGCCCACCGCATAAATTTTTTTTCAGAAAGCCCCCCAAACTCTTACTTACCTCCCCTCGTTCCTCCGCCGCACTGCCGGCCCTCTGCTGCGAGAATGCAAGCAAGAGGGGGGGACTGGCAGTCGCGTCTGTGATTGGCTGAGCGGCAGCCAATCACGGACGCGGTGCCGGTCATTCAGTGCAGCGGAGGAAAGAGGAGAGGTAAGTAAGAGTTTGGGGAGCTTTTGAAAAAAAAATATGCGGTTGGGGCTGGGGGACATGGGGAGCAGCATATAAGGGGGATTGTGCTAGGGGGAGGGATAGTAGAACGGGAGGGAGAGGAGGGAGAGGGAGGGGGAGGGAGGGGGAGAAGGGGGTGCAGTACGCATGGCAAATATCTACCGGAGGCAAGATAGCAGGCAGAGCCCTGCTATCCTCCTGGTGGTTAGTTTTGGGACTTTGGGGGGGGGTCTACAGGAGAACCCTATGAGCTGGGATGTGAGGTAAGGATTAAACTACACTATGGTGGGGCCAGTAGTTGGGGGGATTATAGTTTTGGGGGTGGAGATGCCCTTCAAAAGTATTACAGTACTTTTTACCACATATATTGGACTAATCCGGCAAAAAAAAAAAAATTTTTACATAACGTTTTAGGACCCCCCCCCAAAAAAAACAAAATATAGGCTACTCTCAACTTTTACATATCACCCCTTACTCCTTTTTATGATACCTTTTCATCCATGCATAAGTTAAAGGGCATGTCCAGTGTAAATAACTATAGTTAATAAATAACTGTAGTTCCTACCTGACCGGTCCCTCGCCGCTTCTCATATGCTCTGTGGCCAAGGAACCCTGTCAGGTAAGTGACTTCAGAGTTATCTTGGGAAAATTGTATTAATAAAACTAGGTTTCAGTGGTGATCTTCAATCTAGGGTTGCCTTGTGGATAATCCTGCCCTGGATAGAGTGATAAACTAGGAAGAGATTCATATCTTTAAAGGGCATGTCCCACCCTTTAAAAAAATTTTTATATAATATTCTCCCTATCCCCCCAGCCCAACCGCTATAGTTTTAAGTTCAGAAAGTGCCCCAAATATCACTTACCTTCCCTCTTCCTCCGCCGCACTGCCAGGCCTCTGCTTGCGAGAAAATGCAAGCAGAGGGGCGGGACCGGCAGTCACGGCTGTGATTGGTGAGCGGCAGCCAATCACGGACGCGGCTGCCGGGAGTTCAGTGCGGCAGAGGAAAAGAGGAAGGTAAGTAATATTTGGGGCACTTTCTGAACTTAAAACTATAGCGGTTGGGGATGGGGGGGACAGGGAGAATATTATGTATAAATGATTTTACGCTAGGGGGGGAATCCTAATAGGAGGGAGAGGGAGGGGGGAGAAGGGCTGCATGGCGCATGCCAAACTTCTCCTGGAGGGAGACAGGAGGTCCTATATGGACTCTGCAGTACTCCTGGTGGGCTTTTTTTGGACTTTAGGGGGGGATCAGCAGAAGAACCAGATGGAGCTGGGAGTAAGGTAAGGATTAAACTACACCACACAATGGGGCCAGTAGTGGGGGGTGGGGATTATAGTTGGGGGTGGACATGCCCTTAAATTAGCTTGAGGCATTCTAAGCTGCACAGTCAGTGAGTGCTGAAGAGACACACAGGGCAAGAACCACAACTAACTCGAATGTATTAAATTATGTACATGCTTTTATACAGACTCCCACCCTATTAATGATCATGTATGGACAACCCCCCCCCACCAACCAGTTCAGTGTTGCAGTTAGCTCAGTTCACAAAAAAATCAATGTAACAGTCAGCCTTACAGTAGTAATGTCATGTATAGGTCTGAACTGATTGCAATCTAATTGAAATTAACTGCATTCATTGTGAGTCACTGCTGCATGTTTAATTATAAAATATGGGCCTCAAAGGTTTTGAGAAAAAGTAGATTTGATTTTTAAATTTAACATACGAAATGGGTTTATTGCACTTTTAACTTGAGATTTCCAAAAAGCTTTAAGGGTATGTCCACCCCCAAAAACTATAATCCCCCCAACTACTGGCCCCACCATGTAGTGTAGTTTATCCTTACCTCAAATCCCAGCTCCATAGGGTTCTCTGTAAACCCCCCCCCCAAGTCCCAAACTAACCACCAGGAGGATAGCAGGCTCTGCCTGCATATTGCCTCCGGTAGAGTATTGCCATGCACTGAACCCTTCTCCCCCCCCCTCCTCCCTCCCTCTCCTCCGTTCTACTATCCCTCCCCCTAGCATTAATCCCCCTTAATATGCTGCTCCCCCATGTCCCCCAGCCCAAACCGCATGTTTTTTTTCAAAAGCTCCCCAAACTCTTACTTACCTCTCCGCTTTCCTCCGCTGCACTGAATGACGGCAGCCGCGTCCGTGATGGCTGCCGCTCAGCCAATAACAGACGCGACTGCCGGTCCTGCCCTCTGCTTGCATTCTCGTAGCAGAGGGCCGGCAGCGGCGGGAGGATCGAGGGGAGGTAAGTAAGAGTTTGGGGAGCTTTTGAAAAAAAAAAAACATGCGGTTGGGGCTGGGGGACATGGGGGAGCAGAATATTAAAAATCTATTTTAGGGGTGGACATACCCTTTAAAAATAATTTTTTATATGTTACTTCCCCTGTCCCCCCAGCCCCAACCGCTCTATTATTTAATCAGAAAATGCCCCAAACTTACTTACCTCCCCTCTTTCCTCCGCCGCGCTGCCGGTCCTCTGTTGCGAGAAAATGCAAGCAGAGGGGCGGACCGGCAGTCGCGTCTGTGATTGGCTGAGCGGCAGCCAATCACGGACGCGGCTGCCAGGAGTTCATTTCGGCGGAGGAAAAGAGGGAGGTAAGTAAAGTTTGGGGCATTTTCTGATTAAATAAATAGAGCGGTTGGGGCTGGGGGACAGGGGCAATATTACATATAAAGGGATTTACACTAGGGGGAGGGAATGCTAATCGGGAGGGAAGAGGGGGAGTGGGAGGGAGGGGGAAGGGCTGCAGTACACAAACTGCAGTATGCCAAACTTCTCCCGGAGGCACAGTGAGGCAGAGTCCTATATGGACTCTGCTATCCTCCTGGTGGGCAGTTTTGGGGACTTTTGGGGGGGGGACCAAGGGAACATTGGAGCTGGATGTGAGGTAAGTATAAACTACACTACATGATGGGGCCAGTAGTGGGGGGGATTATAGTTTTGGGGGTGGACATGCCCTTTAATGTAAGTGGGTCACATAGAGGTCAAATGTTGAGTGGTGGGCACTGCACTATGGGGGAGGGTAATGTAATATTGGTTGCTGTTGCCCAAACCAGCGAAAAACACACATTACTGAGTTAGCACTGGTGTTGCAGGTTTACGAGCCTGCACTGTTGCACCCCATTCCAATTAATTTGTGTTAAATTTACAGAGGACTGAATCAGAGTGTAAACTACACCCCACACACCACCACCCCTCTCTACACAACACACACTTCCTGTGTCCTTACATACAGGCCCATGGTGCAGTAGCTTTCGCGCATTGATACTGCATGACGAGAGTGTGGTATGGTTAAGAGCACTGGGGAGCAATACGAATCTCTTCCTTAGAGTGTAGGTGGTCATTTTTCATTTGGAACAGCAGAATAAGCAAACAACAGTAAAGACAGTGCTTTCTGTGCACCTGCGCTTTTTTTATTATCTGTATAAGGAGAGACAGCATTCTCAAAGCTTAGGCTGGACTACAGTACCGAGATTTGCCTTCTATATGACTTTCATTCCTTGGCATAAACAAGGCATTTTCCCCTAATGTGTAATGTCTTTTGATTCATTTGGTTTTAAATGTTCTGGATCTGCTTAAAATTTGCTGTAAATTAGAAATGGCTATTGCTCTTTTCTTTTTGAACTACAGTTATTGAGGAATTTAAATGAAGGTTTATATGGGATTTTATTTATATATTTAATGATTAGGGTTTGGTGATCAATTATATGTTTGTGTGAATGTATGTACATTATGGCATCCTGAATCACCGCTTTTTTTATTATTTTTTAAGTTTTAAGATATTTGTATCTTGTAAATTCTGAAAGGGTTGTAGAATGGCTATTACCGTATCAATCACTACTTTGAAGGCGGAGAGGTAAGTTGTTCTGCATGTGTCCAGTCTCCAACTGCCAGCACAGAGGGAAAGGGGAATGATATCAGCTGCCCTGCCTGGTCAGAAATCTTAGTGCTGTAGATCTCTTTAAATGGCCAACATATGGTGTTGTATTCAGAAAGAGCTGCCTTGGAAATGAAGTATAGTAGTATGTCTTCTCTCATTGAGATTTAAATATTAATCAAGAAGCTAAAGCCAAAACTAAATTTAAGTATCCATAGTCGGACAGTAGTATTATTCTTAACACAGTATTCCTTTTTTTATTTAATGGCAGTTATACCATCTTAATCCACCTAGACATTGAAGAATTTTATTGAAAAGCTAAACACGCTAAAAATTGTAACATGACTGTAAGTCAGTTAATTTCAAGGCACTATGGGGGCGATGCAATATTTTTTCCGACCGAGCTTACCTGCCCGAGTTCCCGCGATGCAAAAATCCCTGTCGAGATTTTGTACATCGCGGGATCTCTGCCAGGTAAGTGCGCTGGCTAACGCCTCCATTCAGTGGCATAAAGTTTTGGCTACATAGTAGCGCAAAACTTTACTAAGGGTGTTTTGCATTGTGCGCCACGCTATTTCCGGCATTCTCGGAAATGGCGCAGGCAATGCAAACTCAGTGTAAGACCCACGGTAACCTGATAATACATCGGATTGCGTGGGTTACATGACTTGCATGCGCATCTCCGCCCACAGTGCCATACACATACCGAAAGGCCATCCATTAAAGGCTTTTTGCTTATGTATGTAGCTCTTTGAAGGGAGTTATAAAAGAGCCACACACTATTTAAAGTTGGAACACATAAAATTAAAAGGGAAGTAAAAGAGTTATGTAGTAAAATCATTAGTTGGGAACTAGTTAATATTTCAATACAGTAAAAGGACTTTATATTTTAGGATTTTAACAGACTAAGCGATTCAATGATGTTTTTGTCAAGTTTTGCTAATGTGATAACAATTAAAAGGATCCCTTTGGAACTCAGATGTTTAACGTGATCTCCAAGTGAAATTGAGATTGGGATAATATGCACCAGTGATTGTAACAGAGCCCCAGGAAGAGTGCCACATGTAATAGATAATTGTTGGAAATAGAATGGCTCTGGGCACTGCCAACATTTAACAACTATGTGAGTTTGAAGGGTTTATATTCATAAACAAACACCTGAAAAACTGGTTTCATTGACATGCCTCCTTGGATAATGCTTTCCTTTGAGACATTTAAAAGAAATGGTTTATGTATCTGAATGCAACTGAACATCTGAATGTCACATCCCTCCCAGGGGATCTAAAGCAAGTTAAAGCAAGCAGTCCTCAGTTTAGTAACTGCATTTAGTGATTCACTGGTATAATCTCTATATAGGGTTGCTGATTGACAAATTTTCAGTGGTCCAGCTAGAAAAACCCATGCAAATGCAAGTGGAGGAAATTTAAAAAAAACAAAAAACAGCACACCGTTTTATTTATATACACATAGCCACTCCTATAATGCTCTATTAAGACCAGTATTTTAGTTGGGAACAGCACATGGTATATTGTTGCGACAATTTTAGCCTTGGATATGACCAACCATTCTGATGGATTGCTTCTGCTGTAACACTGAGATTTGTCATGAGTAGCTCCTCACCAACAATTAGCATTCTGTTTTTTAGGCACTGTGTATTACAGAGATAATTAATTGTGCAGTCTCTTGTGGACTTATGATTCAGATGTACATATTGTTTCTGTAGCTGTCTGTTGCCCATCTAGGCTACTAAAAAACTGCCAGTGGAAAAATACATTTAAAAGACATTAATGCACCTTGCCAGTAATACACCCATGATGCAGCACATGTGTCTGTCAATTGACTCAAATAAACCAAACAGCAAATGCTTCTTATTGTGAACGACGAGATGTGATTAATTTAACTTTAATTGATCAGATACTATGCAAACATGTGGATATTATTTGAGTGGAGACCATTAGCCTAGGTTCATTATATATAGGGTAATGTGACTAAACTGTCTGGAAGAGGCAATTGCGCTTTTCTTTATTGAAGTACAGTTTTTTGAAGAATTAACATAAATATTGTTTTAATGATGAGGGTTTGTGATCATATACATGTATATGTATTTACATATTGGTAAACATATTGAACAAAATGGATCCTGGATCACTGCTGTTGAACATTTTAAGATATTTGTATCTTAAAAAAATTCTTAAAAGGCTGTAGAATGGCTATCATCAATCATACTGTGACAGGCCTGGCAGCAGGTAACGTTGTTTGCATGTGTCCAGCTCTCCAACTGCCAGGACAGCAAGGAAAGGGAAATGATATAAGGGATAATACGCTACCTACAGTGTAATATAAGGAGATTACACCACGAGGAGTTCCCTGACCAAACACAAGGCCGTTAGGCCGAGTGTTTTATAGAGGTCAGGGAACTCCGAGGTGAAGTACTACCCATAATGTGATAACAAGCCCGTTTTTGTAAATACAAATAGTTTACTGCCGTTTCTATCTCAAACTAAAATAAAGAAGACAAAAACATCGTCTCTCACCCGGTGCTGTTCCGGTTAGTTACACTGACTGACTGAATTACTGTGCTGTAAGGAGGAGGAGCACATTCCTGTGAGTCTAATTGACTTGGCTGCTCGTCCTTCTTATCAGCACAGTAATTCAGTCAGTCAGTGTACAATAACAGGCTTGTTATTTACATTACTTATACAGGCAGGGAGAGAGAAATGGGGAGGGGCAGTGGAATACAGGAAGTCACTCAGTGACATCACTGAGTGACTGATTATATAGATTCTCACCACTGCACTTGTGTATTATATCAGCTCCCCTGCCAAGTCAGAAAAGTGGTACTGTAGATCTCATAAGATCTCAGATCTACAATAGATAGAAATGTGATCCAGAGTGTTGATGCTGACCAATATTAATAGATTTTGCCTTGAAAGGTATATATTTAAACTCTTGGATTAAGTAAAATAAATGTATTTACATGTTCATATATTGAATTTCATTACAACAAAGTTTTTTTTTTGGTTAATAATCATGTTTTCACAGAAACAGGAAATAGTTGTTAAAGTACAAATTCAAACGATTTAAAAATAATAATTTTATAAATCCAATGTATTTTCCTTTATTCTTTTTAGATGAAAGCTTGGACTTCACCAGTTACACCAGTTATTCCTTAAGTTTTCTTTGTAAGTCTACATAAATCACATTTCAGTACAAGAAGGTAGAATGCTATCTGACTGCATGCACAGCACATTACAACACCTTATAAAGCAGTTGATTTAATTTCTTCTGACATGTGAATTCAGTTGGTATTTAGATTCATGATGAAGGAGGATTTCATTCATCAATTAGAGCTAATTAGAATCTGCTTCCCTCCATAGTATACTCTGACATTTCTTAGCTTACTGTGTTACCCATTATGCTGCCAATAATGCTAGTGAGAAACACATTAAGCTTCAGCATTATGTGTCCAATATATGGTTCCTAGGTATAGCAATGAAATAGCTTCCCACACAATAGAAAAATAAAATGACAGCTATATCTACCTAAAAGGAAATATTTTAGCGTGTGTGACTAAGCCAATTACACTCATTGCAATGACTGCATTCAGTGAGGATTCAAGGACAGATTTTATATTTACAAATCACAATCATTCAAAGCTCCTACAAACAATTGTCATTTTCCAAAGAAAAATAGGGGGCTTCACAGGGTATTGCTGGTCCAAACAATTAAATTTTAATTAAACAAGGGCAAAGATCAAACAATGGTGTCATCTGCTCACATCATGCAAATCATCTAGTATGCACAAACGTCGTCACAATCTCTTTTGTATCTATTTCTACCCATAAGGTCCCTATTCCAGGAAGCATTGAAAACATGTTCACTGTATAACACACTGCATGGCACATTTAATTTTAATAATACAGCCTTGCTGTAATATCTGTAGTTATTCCATTCACATTTTCCTGAGGGAGATGCCTTAGTGATACTATGTTTATATCAATGAATCCTAAAAAACTGATTCTCTCACAAGGTTTATGTATACTATACTAGGTTACATTTAGGACGTGTAGAATAAATATTAGAAAAATAGTAATAGAAAACAAACATGTTGTATGTAGATGATGTACTGGTTTTTTTATTGCTGATGGCCTCCTGACAGTGGAGGTTGGTAGATGCAGTTAAACAACGATGTGAGGGCACTAATCTAGGCAACACAGCAACATAAAACATGCCAAGAGATAATATAGACTAGAGTTCTTCCTTACCTGTCCTTCACCAGGCTGGCAGCAAACTGCCTCATAACTGCCTCTACAGTGTATGCATGGACCATCCTCTAGGGGTGAGAAGCTCCATGCAGATCGCCCCCCCCATCTAGCACATAGCCATTCTCCAACCTGGACTGAGCACCCGCATAAAGGGAGGCGAGAAGGGGAAGTTGTCCGGGAATGTGAGATAAGGAGAAATACTCCGTGTTGGTCTCCTTCATGTCCTGCCAGAGGGTGGAGTCCTTGTCCACCTGGTGCAGCTTGACATTCCAATCAAAGAGACTATCGTCCACCAGCTCCACCGTGATGAAGTGATCACTTAGCTTGCGGATGTCTTGTAGCTCTTTCATCAGCCGCCTACTCCTCACCTGAGTGCAATGCTGACGATTGGGGGGCACAAGGGTTGGCAAGGAAGACCCCCTCCACCCTGCTTACCACCTACCCCTACATTACTGCTACACCCCTTGCTGTTTGGACTCCTTGGTGATGATAGTTGGGTGCTTGTTTCTGCTACTGTTTTTCTCTTCCCCCAGCAGTACAATGCTTGTCCTGGTGTCCCTGCTCAACCTTTTTGCCCTTGATCTCAGGTTGGCCAAGAATCCCATCAGTAGTTGTGGTGTTATGCTGCTGCAGCTGTACTGCCCCCACCACTGCTGCCAACACATCCTCCTGCTGATCCCCCTTGCTGCTGTGTGCTACTAAACTTCCCCTTGCTGCTTTTCAGTGACCTGCTGGCTGCGGTTATGATGATGATGCTTGGGGTCTTCGGTTGTCCCTGTCGTGAAGACGAATCAGCCCTATTTTCCGCAGCAGAGTAGCCATTTTCTGGGTCTCTGGTTTGCACTACTCTTGCTTCCACCAGCAATACAGCAGGGCACTGAAATTGCAAAAGACGATAATCAGCAGGCTCGTTCTGTGACAAACACAGAGACAGATCACACACAGGGCTTAGTAAAAATTACAGCACAGCTGGCATTGCAGTACTAGTCGCACACATCAGAAATGAGCATAATAACCCCCTTGGTATACACAGGTAAATGGAATGCCAGTGTGTGCAGCTCCGTAAGACCAATGGGCTGTAGTACAAGCTGTCTTGGTGATTCATGACGCTGGATAGTGGGGGAGAGTCTGTTGTGGCAGGAGGCTGCATTGCCTGGCTCAGGGATTATCCCCCATTCAGCTCCTCAGACCCCTACAAACCTGATTCCCTTTTCCTTTGTGATCATCTGTACTGACAGCTTTCCAGGTTCCTTGTATCAAATACACAGGCTGTGCAGCAGGACAGTTTGAACGCAGCAGTACAAGTCCCCTCTCTCTCCTATCTGCAGTGCCCTGATCTCTTTTTTTCCTCTTGTTTTCACTCCTCCTGGTGCAGTGGAAAAGTACTGATCGCCTGCCAGCCTATCCCTTCTGTCTCTTATCTGCAGACCTCACAAAAGAGGGGGAGGGCTGCTGTACAAGAGGAGGAGGGATGGAATACTGCAGCTCACATGGAGCAGCAGGGGAAGCAGGCACGCGACTGGCTACATTAGAATTAAAAAAAAAAAAAAAAAGGTCCTAAGATTAATCTACTAGAAACTCCCATATCAATAGTCAGATTTAACCACCCCCTATCACCCATAATTACCAATGCTGCATACTAATAAATAAAATCTGGATCAGACATATATAACATTGCTGCCAACACACTACCAGGTTTAATAGTATACCAAAACAACCTATGATAAAATGACTGCAAGATAAAAGCGAGTTACTTTTCCACTAACATTAATACAGCAGGATGCCCTTGGTGGAAAGGAGACATCCCGGATTACTGATTTATTCTGTACAAAACATTCAGGTGTGTGCACAACTAGCTAGGGAAACAACTCTAAAAAATGAAATAATGTTAGTGCTAGTTTAAATGGTGTTTTACAAGCAAATGTATCAATTGCCTTTTTGCTGATTCCCACAAAACAGCACATCTCAGTGCATTCAGTAGACCATTTTACTACAGCAGTTGCAGTTACTTCGCTTTTCTCCTCAAAGCTCACTGAGCACAGTCATGCACAGTATATCTAAAGGACAACTCCACCTCATAAGAACATCTTTTAGAAAGAATGTCCTCTTTAAAATATGTTGATATATCATACTTTGTCCTAATGCATTACTGTATGCCTGCTATGCTTCTGGCTGCCACATGCAAACTGAACAATTTGGAAACCTGTACTGAGCAGGTACTGAGCCTGGGCATGCTCAGAAGAGGCCTATAGGGGATTAACATGCAGTCATTGGCTGTGATGTCAATGTCAAATCCATAACTGACAGTTGCTAACAGGAAGAACCAGGAAGCAGAAACAAGAGGAAACAGGACATTGTGCAGGATTTCAGGTTAGACTTATATATTTCAGATTTCAAACAATTACCGTTTAGGGTTTTGGGGGGTGGGATTTACCTGTATGTAAGTTTTCATTTAGGGTGGACTGCCCTTTAATAAGCTTTCTTTAGATTGCATCTTTGTTGGCCAATAACATGATAGAGCTAGGATGAGTTGCCTCTTTTGAAAAACAACCTTGTTTTATTAAATAATTTGAGGCTAGATTTGTTGATTAAATTAAAGGAGCTAGTTAGTAAAAATAAGTGTGGTCTAATGCAATATAAAACACTAAATGTATGAAAGTCAAACATGACTATAATTATAGAAAGAGGGGCCAGCGTGGCAAGATGGTGCCATATACAGACTTGCATAAGGGGGAGCTCCATGTCCATAAGCTATCCTGAATCCAACTGTCTAATATATCGCTCCAGCTGCTACATATATTAAATATACAGAGCACAGGAGCCAGATTTGAACCAGTATATTTCTAGCACATGGTTTCACAAGATGGGCACCAGCCAGCCACAAGTCAGAAGCCCCAGTCTCAGCCCCCCAACAATCTTCTGCTTTGGTAAATACCGACTTAACCTATATATGTTGCCAGACCCAGAGAAGCGACATACCCTTGAAGACATGCCAAGTTGGTCAGTGCAAACACATACTCTAAGGCTGAGCTCACAATCCCTTGAAGATGTTAATATGACATATGCCTTATCAGACATTATCATCTGAGCGTAACATGGAATGTAGTCTCCAAACAAGCTGATTTAAATGAAAAGTAAATTTTAAATAAATAAAGTAAATTGCAAAAATACAAGGGAAAGCAATTTCTGTCAGATTACTTAGTTATTTTTGAACCACAGTTACCATTTAAGACAGCAGGTAAGTAAAGCTAAGTGTTGAATCTCCTAAATAGGAGATCTCTGCAGGCCAAAGCTGATGACCTCAAAAACCATTACAGACAACAGAAGCTGCACTTTGTTGGTTTTCCAGAAGGATTAGATGGTACTCAACCATAAACTTCCTTTTTTGGAAACCTGTATCAGAGCAGTTTAGCACTGACTCTTGATTGCTAGGTTTCTCAATTCAAGGGACCACATTCTACACTTAGCCAAGGAAATGAGGATCTAAAAGTGAAGATGTTGTTCTGAGCTTTGCACAGGGCAACATTCTTGCAGTGAAATGCAGCTCAGGACAGCCAATATGAACTGCACTATGATGTACACAACGAGGCTTAGGATCTTCCTAAATGATCCACTTCTTTGATTTACCAGCACCTGCTTTGGAATGGATAGTACAGCATTGCATTAAAGTATTGTTGGTGTATTTCTCTACAGCCTAATAGATTTATTCATCTATCCTATTTCCCCCCAAAACTAATGGCACACATATTGCTAAGCATTATCATCTTACAGTTGGCCTTAGCTTGTTAGATACAGGGATGCTGGGGAATGCTCTGTGGAGTTTAAATATTAAAGAATATGTCCTCTTGGCAATAGCACCTCTAATAAAACTATAGAGGCGTCTATTCTGAGGATGCATCCAATGAACATAGGCCAACCCCTTTCCCCTTTTTATCTGCTGTATGTAATGGACAGTTTTACATTACTCATTAAGTAAGTGTACTCCTTATTACCTTCTCTCTTGCAAAGTTTAAATATTGGCTTAGGTAGAATAACGGATGTGCATGGCTTACCATGTTACCCAAAGTTCAGCTCTGCTTGCCTAGTAGAGTGCACTCTTTATGGTTTGCTAGTAACTATTTAACTAGTTGTTTTTGTTATGGTTTTTTTTAAGGAATTTTGAGGTTTGTAATACAGCCACGGTTGTAAAGGGGGGACATCACTATAACAATAACAAAGTGATGTCTTAGTTTATAGATTTATTACATGTGTAAGATGTCGGAATCCCAAGATACCCCAATCTACAACCTCTGCTTACACCTTTAGACCATCCCCCATTTGCCCGGAGGAACTTGATGCAAACTACCTGGGCATGGTTGTCCCCAGGACTTAGAGTGCAAGGATCTAAGCTGAGGCCAAGGATACTCGAGAAGTCTGAAGTGCAACTGGCAAACAGGGCACTTCCAGCTGGGGAGCTGGAGAACCAGGTCAGGGAAGGAGCCAAGGTTGAAACACAGGAAATCAATCAGCAGAGTGAAGGTACCAAAGGATGTAGAGAAAGCACAGTCAACGGCAGGAGAAGTCAAGACAGGCGGCAAAGGATAGATAAACGGAAGGATAGCAGGAGTCAGGAACACTCAGAAAATACAAGAAAACGCACAAAGCAAGCGAGAACCACAAGCTATAATAGGCAATTAGCAAAGAGGGAATATGAAATTAAAGGGAGAAAAAAAGGAAAATAGACAGGAACCAGATAGGCTGAGCACATTTGAATTTGCTGCCAAATATAAAAGGGACCAATAGAAGAAGCAGAAATTAAAAGAAACAAAGGTTTCTGAGAACAGAAAAAGGTGTCCAGAAAGGGCCAAGCATATGGGCTCAAAACATTAACCAAACTACCCGCTTTTTGTGGCTAACAATTGAAAACACACGTGAGGAGATGACAATAAATTTCGCAATCGAAACTACCTTCACTCGTTCCCGCAATGTATTAACCACTTTGCGACCATTAATACATTGTGAAATGCAAGGGTAAGTTGCAACATTTTGCACGGCATTAAAGACACAATAGAAAAGGTGTTATTTTTCGTTAAAAAAAAACGGAGCAAATTTTAGTGCATCACTTGCTCTTCCCAAAGTAAAAAAATAGCTTCATGGCGCAGGCAGCGCAAAACTCTCCTAACACATCAGTACATTGGTTAGCGTGAGTTTAGCGCTTATTTTACCATTAGTGCAAGGGTATTGCATCTCCCAACAATGTAGTATCGCGGGAATCGGGCTAAGGTAGAGCGTGGTTTAACGCTCCCACACACTAGCGTTACGTTTTGCGCAAAATTGGGTTTTGGATCTATAGCACAGCGCATTTTCAAAACATTTGAAATGGCGCTGTGCTCTAAAATCCGTCTAAAACCCCCGTTAACCTGAAATTTCTTCAGGTTAATGTGGGTTTTAGACGGAGGAAAAGGCCTATATTGAATCTCCCCCTTGTTTGTCTTGGCTTACAGGAGCCCAAATGATATATACGGATGATTTTAATATATGATAAATCCTACACTAGACAGGTTGCACTTATTCCGGTGAATCATGTGTCGGCCATAGGGCCGATTTACACCAGGCTTGCTGGGCAAATATATGGCGTTAAAGTGGCGCTAACCAGTTCATATCAAGGGTTACACAATAATCACCCACGCATCCGACGCTCGCGAGTCAAATCGTGTTTGTGTAGTTTTCACGCAGGATTTTAAACGCCAGCAAATAGTGCCATAAAATCCCGCAGTGGTTAAATCCCGGGTAAAGTGATATTAATTGCAATCAGGCCATTTACCAGAGCGATAAGGGCTGGGTAAATGAGCCTGCATGTGCACAATTTACCCCACACGTGACACACTGGACATACCTGACCCATGGAGACAATCTCCTGCTGGAAGAATTAATTTGTTATTTGTCTGTCACTATTTTCACTCTAGGCTAGACATACTTTTTAACACGGTTATGAGACTGTTGTGGAGGGTACCAGCTCCCTTGTGGTATTTCTCCCATGCTTCTTACTCTTGCAATACCTAATGCTCATACTGTCAAAAAAATGTGAGAAATAAATCACATTCAACCAAGCTGCTGAAGCACTCTAATATTAACTTTATTAGCTATTAACACTGATAGGGGCAAACCTTGTAACTTCCACCCTTGAGATCCAGAAATATTCTGTTATTTTACAAAAAGCTATACTTTCAGATTAACCCACTCCCACATACCCTTTATGAAGCAATAAATGCTACTTCTAAAACAAGGAAAAGAACCTACTGACTGCTGCAGCCTTTACAGGCCTTACAGGAAAACAGATTACAATTGGTGGTTCATAAACAGAGAGGTTCAAACAGGCTTTATGCCTGGGAAATCTGACGCAACTAGTATTTCCATCATGATAAAGTAGGCAAAAGTATTATGGTATCCTTTGATGAACATTATCCTGTTTTTGGGTTCAGACAAAAGGTATTGCTTGGATACAACCCACTTTTCAGTGCCCCAGCTGGAGGGTCCCTCCCCTCCCATGAGTGTACGGGGCGCTGCTGGGAAGGGGTGGGCAGCAAGGTGGTCGCCGCCACAGGGGGGCGAGGCGGGGTGGGCATATAACATCACGCCCTCACCACGGGGGGCAAGGGTGGACATGCATACACCTGCCGCCAACCTCCCTGTCACGGCGGATGTGTGACACACTGCCCGCGACCCCTTCCCAGAAGCCCCTCACGCCCCCTGCTACGTATCATTGTGAGGGACTTCAACACATTGTGCTAAGTGCAGTATCACCGCGAAGAGAGCTCAAATCACCAGCGCACTCACCACGGTGATGACGCTTGCCATCATAAATACCGCAAAGCGGTATTTTTGCCGCAGCGATGTGCTGGAGCGGAATTTAGGGTGTGATTTTTGGCCCTTTATAATATGCTCCTAGGTGTCAGTATTCGCCACTTACCTTTTACTCAGCTCCCGCCACTGTTCCGTCTTCCTCCTCGGTTCGTGTCTATTCTGTCTCTATCTTATTTTGTATTATTTATCATGATCTGTATATACTACTTGAAATTACTAGTTCTTTTGTTATTACCGGTACATTAATACATTGTTCATCTTGTCTCACTAGCACTTGTACTCACACTGATCTGTTTACATATTAATATAATTTTGATGTCGTTCTGTTGCACTAATACAAAAAATTAAACAAAACAAAACAAGATTATAAAGGTATACTAAACAATATAAGAAAATGGGCTGGTGCACATCCATATAAAGTGCAACTAGAACCAAAAATATTTACAGACAAAAATAGAATTCTAGTGCACAAACAATTCTAATGATAGGCTACCTCTATTAAGGTTGCTACTACAAACAGCCTGCTAAACCTGGATAAATAAAGCAATAGTTCAATAGTTGGCCAAATATTAAGCCAGTCCATTATATATTTGGTCTCTAGTTGCACTTTATATGGAGTACAAACAGCCCGATTCTAATATTGTGTGTTACATTGAAGGTTTGACCAAGGCCCCCCCTTTCCCCTGGGAATTGTTACGTCCCCCAGCGTTTCAGGTCATTGCTCGTTTGTGCAAATACTTTAACTAGAGAGTCAGCTTCACCCAGGTTCTCTCAAAGTAGTTTATTAAACATAGCCACATAGTGCCACTATGTGCTATGTTTAATAAACACTTTGAAGAAATCCTGGAGTGCTCCTGAACTTTACTGAAGTATATATATTAATATATATATATATATATATCCTGAAGAAGGCTTGGTCCTGTGCCAAAACGCGTAGATATAGCGTTTTTATGTGCCTTAAAGGGGAAGTTCAGTGCAAATACATGTACTTTTCAGCAAAAAGAGCAGTATGACCTTAATCGGCCAATTCAGCATTTTGTCTGTGTATAAATAATGCTTTCAAATACTGACTTTCTGTTTACAGGACCCCTAGTAGAGAACATTATGGTCTTGCCCTGACCCAGTTGCCTGGGTTTGACGGCAAGAAATGAAATAGATCACAAATCTGCTACTGCAGGAAAATCTGTTTTATAAAATTACTATTTTATTATTTTTTATCATTGTGGGGATGTACAAAGTGTTGGCCAGACCCAAACCTCCCTGACCATCACAATTATCATTGTTATCCAAATCTAAATATACCTTCTTCAAAGTCTTTGTCCTTACTCAAGAAAGTCAAACACCTGGAACCATAAACATTCAATCACAAAGCCCTGTTCATCCATACACTATCAGGGTTATTCAATAAAAGTTCTTATCTTTAAAAATGGAGCTAATTTTGTCCCAACCAATCAGATGTTAGCTTTCAAATGTTAAATAAGATCTGATTGGTTGGGGCAAAATTTGCACCATTTTTAACGATAAGAACTTTTATTGAATCTCCCTGTAAGTTCATTAGTTCAGTTTAATTATTGGGCCCATATGCTTATAATGTTTTTATAGAAAAATCATATTTATATGATGCCATTATTTAACAACGTACCAGCTGATTTGCTAAATTCGTGCCCCTTCTATATGTATGACGTATTTTTGTATGTTCAAATGGGATTTGTCTCTCTTTCTACCGATTCCCAATATTTATTAGTACTTTCCCTTATATGGCTACTTTTTGGAGTGTATGTAGTGCAAAAATCCATAGTTTGCATCATCAGGGGGTTTTCACTACAACTCACAGACTTTTTATTAACAAAATTTGGTTTGGATCGTTCCAGTTGCTCTTGCAGAGCATTGGGTTCATATCCTCTGGCCAATAGTCTTTGGTACATATCCTCCAGCTGAGCTTCTGTCCTGCAAGAGTCAGTATTGTTGTGTAAAACCCGGAGGAACTGGCTGTATATTACACCATGTTTAGTACTCATGGGGTGACAATTTGTGCCAAACGTATTGAGTTTGTCAGAGTCTTTTCTAAATAAGGTGGTCCATAATTGGTCACTCTGCTTAAATATGCAGATCCAGAAACTCTATACTGTCATATATTCATACAGCTAATTTAATTTATTATAGTTGCTACTAAATATTGCACGGGGTAGTAAACCCCACAACTAGGCCAACCCAATTTTAGTTTGATAACAAAAATGTAAAGATTAATGGATGATTTTACTTTAATTAGACAGAATATAAGATGTGAAGATGTGAATTAGTTGCGGGGGTTTTGGCTTTGCATTATGTATCCATTTAATAATATAGCATGTTTTTGTTTTTTCAGAGGATAAACAAAATACAACAATGATATGTAGATCAGCAGGGCTGCTGGGAAGGGGTTGTGCCGTGGGTGGTCTCCGTCGGGGGGCGAGGGTAGGGTGGGCGTACACCCCGCTGTGCCCCTCTGGCGAATGCACCCACCTGCGTGTGGGTGGGCGTACCACCTGTCGCGGGTTAGGCGTTCACCCCCCGCCCTGACCCCTGGTGCTCTCGGCCGTTTTCACCAACTAAAAGTTGTCGATTTGATACGGCCAGAATTAACACCAAAGCACAGTTACCGGCGCTTTATAAATAGAAGCGAGCAGTAACTGATGTGATGTTATCAGGGCATTAACTTTCCAGCACCGGGTTTCGCCATGTTGATATAGATTTTGGCGAAAACTTTGGGAAACCTGGCGGCGAGAAGTTAACGCCCATTGCTAAATATGCCCCAATGTATCCCTTTAGCTTCCCTCTGTAGTAAGACTATACAGTATCTTTATTGCTTTTTAATTCTGAGCTTGCAAGCCCATATATTATCATGCATTTGAGGGAAGTTAGTGTGTGAGGCATTTTTTTAAAAATATGTCTGACCACAGACAAATCACCATATTTAGTAGTCACGTTTGTTATATCACTCGTGGCCAAAACCTGCCTAATGGAAGAGCGGTGATTGGCCATCCTTTCCTTAAATGTGGTTTTTGTTTTCACCGCTTAATATAAACCACAGGGGCAAGAAATAAA
This sequence comes from Hymenochirus boettgeri, assembly GCA_019447015.1. Lineage (NCBI taxonomy): Eukaryota > Metazoa > Chordata > Amphibia > Anura > Pipidae > Hymenochirus > Hymenochirus boettgeri. Next base: position 149,163,064 of record CM033474.1, read on the forward strand.
ATAGATCACAAATCTGCTTTTTCAGGAAAATCTCTGTTTTATAAAATTATTATTTTATTATTTTTTATCATTGTGGGGATGTACAAAGTGTTGGCCAGTCAGCATGGAAGGAAATGTCACACAATTGGGACATGGAAAGCACCCCAAGCGTTGGTGAACAGGGTCCTTATCATTTATAGTAATGTTCGTTTTTAGATTGTCTGTACGCATGTTAAAAAGCATCAGACTTTTCCTGTGTGTATTCACTGTGTTGTATAAAGTGCAATGGAGGTAAATGGTGTATAGGTTCAGGAATGACCAATGTCCAGTAATAAGTGTGAAGTTTATTGGATCACACTAATAATCACAATAATAATACAGGAACAAATAAAAAGATATATAAATTAAATACTATGGATATAAAATATCAAAACAAAATGACAAAATAACAAAAGGTAAATGTTCAGTGTAAATATAAGTGTGTGTGAATGTCTGTGAAGTCGGTCTATCTGTCCTCCAGGAAGTCAGCTACCTGGTCAACTTGATTGTCCTTGTTTGTCACCAACCTCTTTCTATTAGCCCAAGTATATTTGTCCAAATGGGAGGGAGAAACTCTCTCTCCAAAATAAGATTAACTTTTGAATCAAAAAACCTTGGCTACATGTTTACCCAAACCTCCCTGACCATCACAATTATCATTGTTATCCAAATCTAAATATACCTTCTTCAAAGTCTTTGTCCTTACTCAAGAAAGTCAAACACCTGGAACCATAAACATTCAATCACAAAGCCCTGTTCATCCATACACTATCAGGGTTATTCAATAAAAGTTCTTATCTTTAAAAATGGAGCTAATTTTGTCCCAACCAATCAGATGTTAGCTTTCAAATGTTAAATAAGATCTGATTGGTTGGGGCAAAATTTGCACCATTTTTAACGATAAGAACTTTTATTGAATCTCCCTGTAAGTTCATTAGTTCAGTTTAATTATTGGGCCCATATGCTTATAATGTTTTTATAGAAAAATCATATTTATATGATGCCATTATTTACTAACTTCATCCCTTTGATCTAATTAATACAACAGAGTACTTTACAGTCTATACTAGAGAGGAAACTAAAGTGATACATTGGCATATTTATAAATGGCCGTTACTCTTCTTCTACTGTCAGTTTCACAAGTTTTCCCCAAAATCGATATTAACGCGGCGAAACCCTGTGGCGAAAAGTTATGCCCGATAACATTGCATCAGTTACTGCTCGCCAGGGGACTGGCTGAGTGGGAGGGGCAAATGCCCCCTGGGCTGGTCTGCAATGAAATATTTGGGCTGCCACAACGCTATTTAGTTACATGTTTTATAAAGGCACAGCACACGCCTCTAGCTCTGATATGGGCAGGGAACAGGAAACCCCCTCCTCCTAGTTCAGATCTTTACCAGTCACCCACCGTTCATTAGCAGTGTTAGTCAATACTCAGTTCATTTGCCAGTGTCATCAGCCCTCCATTTCATTAGCCAGTGTTGCAACCCAGTCATTAGCCATTGCACCCTCAGCTCATTAGCCAGTGCTGTCAGCCCTTCAGATTGTTAGCCAGTGTAAGTTAGCTCTCCAGCTTATTTGCTGTGTTGTCAGCCCTCCAGTTTATTAGGAAAAAAGGAAACTTTGGGTAAGTATAACTTGACCTTAAAAGTGTACCCAGGGGTGCGACCTACCGTGAAAGGGCCACTTGGCTGGATTTTCCCACAAGGCGAAAAGGTCCCAGTCCTCCCTTGCACTAGGTTCTGTGCTTTGCTGTAATTACCGGCCGTATCAATTCGCCAACCTTTAGTTGTGAAAACGGCCCGAACACAGGGGTGGTGTGGGGGTTACGCCTAACCCGCGGGGTGGTACACCCCCCCGCCCAGGTGGGCGCATCCACTAGAGGGGCAGGCATGGTGTATGCCCCACCCTGCCCCACCCCCCCGATGGAGACCACCCACCGCACAATCCCTTTCCAGCAGCCCTGCTGATCTACATATCATTGTTTGTATTTCGTTTCCTCTAAAAAACAAAGACATGCTACTTATTGAATGGATACTAATGCAAGCCGTGCATATTTAGTGGCACACTATAATAGTTAAATTTAGCTGTATGACATATGACAGTATAGAGTTTCTGGATCGCATATTTAGTAAGCAGAGGACAATTATGGACCACCTTATTTAGAAAAGACTCTGACAACTCAATACGTTTGGCACAAAATTGTCACCCCATGGAGTACTAACATGGGTGTAATATTACGCCAGTTCCTCCGTTTTACACAACATACTGACCCTTGCAGGACAGAAGCTCAGCTGGGGATATGTTCCAAAGACTATTGGCCAAGGATATGACCCCATTCTCCTATATCATTACTAGGATTTTTCTATACAAAACATCATACGTCATACATATAGAAGGGGGCACGAATTTAGCAAATCAGCTGGTACGTTGTTAAATAATGGCAATCATTAAATATGTTTTTGTCATAAAAACATTATAAGCATATGGGCCCAATAAAAACTGAAACTAATGAACTTACCAGGGAGATTCAATAAAAGTTCTTATCGTTTAAAAATGGTGCAACTTTTGCCCCAACCATCAGATTTTATTTAAACATTTGAAAGAACACTAAATATCAGGAATCTGTTTGTCTGGTCAGACAGTTTTTAAAAAAAAGCCTCACGACACTAACTTCCGCTCAAATGCATGATGATATATATGTGTTGCAATCTAAGAATTGAAATGCAAATGAAGATACTGTATAGTCGCTACTACAAGAGGAAGCTAAGGAAGGGATACATTGGGGGGTGCATATTTAAATGCCGTTCACTTTTCGCTCCGAGCAAGTTTCCATCCGAAGTTTTTCGCCAAAATCTATATTAACACGGCAAAAAACCGGTGGCAGAAGTTAATGCCTAGCGAACAACATTGCAATCCTTACTTTTACCCCGATCGCTATTATTTTATAAGTCAGGCGGTAACTGTGCTTTGGGCGTTAATCTGGCCTATTCAATTGGTCAACTTTCAGTTGGTGAAAACGGACTGAGAGCACCAGGGGTCAGGGCGGGGGGTTGTACGCCTAACCCGGAGACCACCCACTGCACAACCCCTTCCCGCGGCCCCCTGCCTGTTCGCTCTCGCAGGGAGGGAAGGGAGGGAGGGCCCCTGGGGGGGTGGAGGCACCCTCCAGCAGGGGCACTGAGGAGGGAGGGTCTTGCAGCTCTAACCAGGACCCCCTTTCCCCAGGGGTGCCTTTGCAGCACTTAGAAGTGACCTTGTGGCCCTTTGAAGGGCCTTTTAGGCCTTAGGGGGTCCAGCAGCTCGAACTGGGACCCACCTTCCCTGGCCCTTATAAGGACCCTTGCGGCCCTTACAAGTGCCCTTGCGGCCCTGAGAAGGATCCTTTGGGGCTTAGGGGATCCCGCAGCCCGTGCCGGGACCCCCTTCCCCGGCCCTTGTAAGGGCCCTTGTGGCCTTGGTTTAAACTGCGGGACCCGCTAGGCCCCAAAAGGCACTCACAGGTTTACATAAACATTTATTTAAAGGGACAGTTCAGTGGAAATTATCAATATTTTTTAAATTGTTAGTTTGTGTAATGCCTCCTTATTTATTCTACATATTCTCTCCCCTTTTGATCAATTGATTTCATACCCTTTGCTGCTTCCTGCTGTTGACATTAGTGAGCTGACATTTCAGGTTATAATGGTCCTTCTTCTTCCCAGGATTAGGGATGGCCGATTCGTGGATCCGAACCCGGATCCACAGCGGATTTATCCTGTTCGCAAACGGCGGATTTTTCCGGATTTTCCGCCTTCCGAACTTCCGAACCGCGGATTTCTCATATTTTCGAAAATTTTCGAAAATACGAGGATCTCTCTTATTTTTGTAAATACGTATTTTTGAAAGTACGAGAATTTCTCGTATTTTCGAAAATTTTCAAAAATATGTATTTTCGAAAATTTTCGAAATTCCGAGAAATCTCGTAATTTCGAGGATATTTTTCATTTTAATGGGTCCGCTCGCGGATTTTCGAATTTTCGAATTTTTCTGAAAATTTGCGGATCCTCGAGCGGACCGGATTTTGCAAATTTCGGACATCTCTACCCAGGATGCACCTACTGATTGTCTGTTGGATGGGTCATACATGCTAAGATATCTACTGAGCAACTGAATCAACCCAGGCACTGGGTCAAGGGCAAGACCATAATGTTCTCTACTAGGGGTCCTGTAACAGAAAGTCAGTATTTTGAAAGCATTTATTTTAACACAGACAAAATGCTGAATTGGCCGATTAGGTCATACTGCTCTTTTTTGCTGAAAATTACATGTATTTGCACTGACCTTCCCCTTTAAGGCACATAAAACGCTATATCTACGCGTTTTGGCACAGGACGCAGCCGTCTTCAGGATATATATATATATATATATATATATATATACTTCAGGTAAAGTTCAGGAGCACTCCAGGATTTCTTCTTCTTCAAGTGGTTTATTAAACAAAGCACATAGTGGCACTATGTGCTATGTTTAATAAACTACTTTGAGAAATCCTGGAGTGCTCCTAACTTTACTGAAGTCTATTTACTAATCTATAGGAGCCACCAGTACTGTGTTTTTTGAGTTCATCGGAATTGGAGCACTCAAGTAACTTTAAACATAAATTTATTTAAGCTTAACCAGGGCTAAACTTCCCTTTTTCATATCTAAACAAATCACTCCATGAGGCTCCTCCGTGTAATTAGTAGAAGATGCACCCCTATTGTAAATTATAAGGATATTAGAATTTTCAGAGGATTTCCATATATTTACAGTAGGGGTGCATTATCTTTTATTTTATATTTTACCCCTCTCCTCCATATTTTACTACTAGTATACTTCATTAATTTACTACGTACGTAAGCCGCGCCGATTATACACAGTTAATACCGTTGGCCCATAGCAAAGTTGTAATGGGTTAGATTACCACACACCACGCATACCAATCAAGAAATATAATCAGAAGGGCATGTCCACCCCATTTATAATTTTGTGAGGTATTGTAGGGGCTCCCTCCCCCAGCCCCACTGCTATATTTATATTGCAGAAACTCCCCTGAACTCTACTTTCATTACCTCTCTCCTTTGACATTCTGTCACGGCCCCTCTGAGAGCAGCCAATCACGGACCCGCCCTCCGGATATCCAGAACATCTGAGGATGAGGTAATGTAAGTATAGTTCGGGGGAGTTTCTGCTACTATAACTATAGCGGTTGGGGCTGGGGGCGGGGAGCCCTACACCTACAGCAAAATGGGGGTTTGTGCTAGGAGGAGGGACAGTTAAACGGGTGGGACCGGGGAGGGAGAGGGAGGCCATGGAGGGCTGCAGTGCGCATTACATTTTCTCCCGGTCGAGAGACAGAGCTATGAACTTTTTGGGACTTTACAGGGACATTACAGAACCATTTGGATCAGGATGTAGGTAAGGATTTTATTACACTACACAGTGGGGGCGCAGTAGTGGGTTAAATTATAGTTTTTGGGGGTGGAATTTAAAACAATTTATTTACCACATGACAAATATTTGTTTGGATGTCATTTCTTATTAAAAATGTACACACTTGTATTAATGAATTACTTACAGTATATGTACATCTCTTTTATCTTTCTTAATGCAGGTTACTCTATTTGGTGTCATAAGAATGATTTGTTATTGTGGTATGGTTCTATCTCTGCACAATTTCAATGTTTTCTGTTACTACTGAAGATAACAGCTCAGCATGATACTTTGATGATGTCATTGTGATGTCATAATGGTGACTGAATATTGTTTGACTGCACAAGTGGCATGTTTAATAATTTTTTTTTAACATGCAAGAGAACACTGGACATTTTCAATGGGGGCTCCTCTGCAATTTTTTTATTTTTCCTCTATTGCTCTTTTTTGTGCTTTAAGGATAACTCAGGTAAGTTAATAGACAAAATTAAGGTGTAAAACAGTCAGAAATTATTAAAATGAATTTAAAAATTGAATGACATTAGCAGTATTACTTTCTGACTGGTGTTTACACCTTGTTTTTTTAAAATCTTGAACTTTTGTGTAAATAGCAATACGATGATAAATGCTTAATGCTTAAATTAATTTCTATATTTCTATTGTGGAATTGTAATACAGTGGATCATAGACTGAGCTAAAATTGTGATTTGAGACTACCAGACAGTCTAAATGGGGCAACTGTGGTCTGGACAAGTAAGGTTATAAAAGCCTACAGTCTTTCCTTTAAAAATGACCCTGAATCACATCTCTGTGAGAAATTATATTGTGGTCATCTGACCTCTGTTCCTCCCTCCCCTCTGTCCTAGGGCAAACATGCTCAGTAAAGACTTATGGCTAGGCCACACTATCGCGTTTTTTTTGCGTTTGTGCATGCGTTTTCCTGGTCTTGAATTTGCGGCAACGCACTGAAAACGCGCGTTTTTTGGGGTGCGATGCGATTGCGCATGCGGTTTTCTAATGAAAAAGCACAGTTTTTGCGGCGCAGGTGTGGCTGTGCCCTTAATAGCTGGGAAACAGGAAGTACCTGAATGAAAAAAAAATGAAAAATGACAGTTGAGAAGGACAGCCTATGAGACGACAGAAGTCTGGTCACATGACTACAAGCTGGTCCCATGGCTAAAAGCAGAAATTACAACATTGCTGAACCTTCTCACTATTTTTACCTAGAGATGTGATTTAGGCTGGGTAAACACGTGGCCTATTATTTGTCCTGAGTGTTTTCTGCAAGCAAGCATTCGGCATGGACAAAAACTGTTGGTTACAGCAATAGTGGCTGTGCCAACAGTGCATCCGACCAGACGTGTATTTAACCACAACTCAATCGATTCAACAAACGGGCGGCAGAGCGACCCACACCATCACACATTTTCGAACCGATCATGGTCAGCCGGAAATATCTGCTGGTGTGTACCCGCCTTAGGGGTTCATGTTGAAGTATGATGGGAAGCTTTTTATTAGCCCTACTAGTTTGGTAGAATTGGAGACAGTGGTGTAACTAAGAATAACTGCCCCCCCCCCCCCTCCAAACTATGATGGGGCCTCTATCTGTGCTTTAATCTTTATAGGGAAAAAAGATGGAGTTCTTGGCTCCGCGGCCCCCCTGTGGTTGCTTCTCCTGCTCCCGATGGTTGCTAAGCCCCTCATTGGACACCACGTTGCCCTGTTAATCTAAATCTTTACTATAAGCGTTCATGGGGTTACTATAAATGTAGTAAGAGTTTGGCAGTTGTAGAATCCGACGGTATCGGGGCTTATAAGGTACTGTGTGTACCTAGCTTAATGAAATGCGTGATTGCTAATTACAATCATCAACAATGTCATGTGTTTATCAGGGGATGATTAGAGAGGAATGAAACTGGCGAGTATTGTTTCCGATACGTTTCTATTGAATCGGAATTTTAAAATTATTTTATATTATCTGATTTATATATAGACATTTAAGATTCTGGAATAAATTTTTTATGTTTCGAATGACATTTTCAAGTTTTCAATAAAAAAGTTGGAAATTTCGAAATATCTTTTGAATTTTTCGAAATCGGCAGTTCCGAATTCGAAACCAGCCTAGGACTCTCAGCAAATCACAGATGTGGCTGCAGTCCATCCCTTTCTGCTCCTCATTACCGGAAGTGCAGAAGAGGCAGGGGCCGAGGGAACGAAGGGGGTAAAGTACATTTCTGGGCAGATTTTTTAAGGTTTTAAAGGTAGCGTTTAGTTTGCATTTGGGGATGAAAATACCCTTATGTATGTGTATGTGAGATGACCACCTATTACAATGTGTAAGATAAGAACTGAAAAAACAAGATATGTTTACCAAATAAAATAATATCCCCAAATATAAAAATATATTTTATAGAAGGACTATAGTATACCGCAACTGTTTTAAATATGAACAGAGCTATCAATAATAGTGATATCCCTTAATTGGGGCTGTGTGAGATACAAATCCTGCTAATGGGTTTTTTTTCTTTATACATTTTTTTAGAACCAAAAGCTGATAGTGTCTGAATCGATGCTGGAGGATGATTTTAGCAGTAAGTAGATTACATCCAATGATTAACACATGTGTAATGCCCTCTAGGTTGATAGGTAATGCAGTTCTGTATACTAACCACTGCACTGCATGTTTGCACTACAACCACTGTTTCCTTTTCAACTGCGTTAGGGTATTTTATAGACCCCACGCTACCAGATTGTCTGTCCACACTCACTTGGTATAGCTGGGAGGTCTGGGTGTTCCAACCCCAACCTACACTAAGGCTAAGCCCGCTACAAGGTAACAAAATTGCACACACATCGTGAGCATTATCGCACGCAATTGCGTGTGTAATTCCATGCGCATCGAAATCACGGTAATTCTTGCATTCCGCAATTTCCATTTAATTAAATGGCATGCGCAATCACGTGTGCAAAACACACGCGCAAATGTGCAAAAACGTTAGTGTGTCCTAGCCCTTAGGCTGCGTAGATACCATTTAAAATGTATGTGTGTACTTGCAATGGACTTACCATTCCTTGCTGGTGGTCCAGGCGCTGAGCCGCAGACCCTTTGCTTGGACAGTATACACTCAGAAGCTTGAAACAAACAACGAAGGGTGACCCACCTCCAATGCCCCATTCAATGCACTTGTCTCCCATAGTGATACATGAAAGGAAGATTTTTACATTTCTTCTATACTTTACCATTTCCTTTTCTAATTTACAATTTTCTCTTCATTATTAGGCCAACTGCCCAACACGTGAATTGAATATAATGAAGCGGTGATAAGAGCAAATATAATTTTTTTTTAAGAGCAAGCGTTGGTTTTTTTGGGGGTGGATCACATAAAGTACAGGTCAAAATAATCTATGTAATCCGAATTACATTAATGGTTGCTCTATTTTATATACTTTTATAGTCATTGGCTCCTAAACTCGCGATTTGTTCATATGTATACAGGTCCCTCGATAGGTACCCTTATGTGATAACCAGGTGGGTTTTTTTCCAGGCTGCTGTAAAAAAGACTTGGGGATAATATATCCTAAAGATCTGGCATTTATTGGGACGTATCTACAGCCTGAGTTAAGGGACTCTTATAAAACCAGGGTCTGTTCTAAATTGGGTAAAAACTTCTTAACAATATTAGTGATCTGTTTTAACTGAGGGCTAAATCTGGTGGTAAAAAGATTTTCTCAGTGGACAGTATTATCCTTATAACCATTTTATTTTTTTGTCCCCCCCCCCTCCTTCTATATAAGTCTTTTGCTTAAGTCCCTGGACTCTGAACTTTGCTCATTAAGAACATTTATGGTAATTATGTGTGCATTTAAAGTTGTTGCAACTATGTCATATGTATCTTTTCTGATATGCCCTATCATAGCTCAGTTTCGTGTGGACCACTCCCTTTGTTTAATAGGCATTCCTATAAGAGGTGTGGTTTTCGGGGGGACATAATTTTTAGCCTATGAGTAAGAGCCATACATGGCTCGAAACGCGTAAGGAGGGCATGCTCGCTGTTGTGTGTGTATTTAAATAAATTAACATTACTGTTTTACGCTGAGTCCGGCTGATCCAATATTCTGGTGTATAGCTATCATGACCACATACAGGGGGTATGTGGCCATGATGGGATATTATCCATGGATTACCAATGGATTATATATTCCCCTCCCCATGCAGATACCATCACCATTATTAAGATCACCACACACATCATCCTCCAGCAGCCGCAAACACCACACCCCCCTCCCTGTTTCAGTACAGTGGGAGCCTACGTGTGAATTGTACCTCAGCCTTTAGCACAGCACACCATTTCCTCCGCACAATGAGTGCTTTCAGTACCACTCCTGAATTGTGCATGGGTGCCCTACGCTGCTCCACTATTGCATGATACAAGCAGGTGTACATTTTACGCCCCCGCCAGAACCCAGAAGCTTCGTGGTCCTAGTCTTCTATCTGATTGGAGAGAAAGAGGCTGGGATAGGTTGGAGGCGCAACAAAGCGCAAAGCTGCACTTCAGAGCAGAGAGGCTCCTGGTCCTGGTAAAAGTTTTATAAAAAAAATTGCTGGGGTCCTCTTTCAGTGGTGTAAGCGCAGCATAACTCACGCTTTCTCAAATTTGGTTATATTTCAACTTCCGGTATTGTTTCGTTTAAATGCTACAGCAGATACCTTTTTCATCCACCAGGTTTAGTTCTTTGGGCCTTCCTGTATTAAAGATACAGGGAGATTCAATATTGGTAAATTGTGTAAAACCCACATTAACCCGAAGTAATACAGGTTAACTTGTGTTTACATGGATTTTAGGGCACAGCGACATTTCCAAATGTTTTGAAAATAGCGCTGTGCACCCGATACAAAACCCCTTTTTGTAGTTTTGCGCTACCATGCGGCACTAAACTAACAGGGTTCTGTAGGGGAACTTTATTCTGGTGCTACCAGACATCTTACCTATACACGATCCCACAATGCAATACCAGACGTAATCTTGTTTAAGTCTGGTATTGTATTGAGGTAAGTAATGCCGAACTTTTATATATACATCACCTGATAGTGCTTAAGTTTAAGCGCTCATCATAGAGATGAAATTGGGAGGGTAGAAAGAACCAATCCTTCCTCCCCAGGTACTTTTCATTTAAAACTGTTTTTGAAAAGAATTGGGGTAGATTCAATACTAAGCGCCACGTACTTACCTTACTAAACAAGATTACATCAGGATTATATCAGGGATCAGGCTAAGGTAAGAAGCGTGACTTTAATGCTCCACAACCCATTCTGTGTTTCACACTACGAAGTAGCGCTCTGCCTCTAAAATCCATCTAAGACCCACGTTAACCTGAAGTTTGGATTAGGGCCAATTGAATCTCCCCCTTTATAGGGAAAAAAGGTATATTGTAGTTTAAAATTATGTCTCTATATATCTGAGAACATAGACAGGGGAATTCACAGAGGAGCGCTGCAGCAGGAAGAGGCACTGCATGGGTCTTAGATGAGATTCGGATGAGATTCACCCAGAGCCGCGCAGCCTCTGGTTAATCCCGTATGGAGATTTGCCCAGAGCATTTGCGGCTCTGGGTGAATCTCCCTGTTGAATCTGAATTCTGTGTCCTCTGGATTTTCTCCACCAGAACATAATTGAGACAAAAACAGTGCAAACCCAGGTGAAAAATATTACAAATGACGTGTCTAATTTTCTCTGAAAAATGGTGATACTGCCTGGCACAGGTTGCCCCTAGAAACTGGCCTATGGCAGTTTTACTAAAACATTATGATTCTAAAAATAAAGCAAACTGTATTAATGCTATATATTAAATGGATACATAATGCAAAGCCAAAATCTCCACAACTAATCACATCTACTCTTAACCTAATTAAAGTCAAATCATCCACTCATTTTACATTTTTGTTATCAAACTTAAATTGGGTTGGCCTAGTTGTGGGGTTTACTACCCCGTGCAATATATAGTGGCAACCCTAATAAATGAAATAGCTGTATGAATATATGACAGTATAGAGTTTCTGGAACTGCATATTTAAGCAGAGTGACCAATTATGGACCACCTTATTTAGAAAAGACTCTGACAAACTCTATACTCGAAAGAATGAGGAGGGTGCATGCAGAAAAGGTACTGCTAAGGCATAATTATTGCGACATGTTTGGATCAGTCATGATCTTTCTCAAGCCTTGAAAAAGGGTTGTGACTGACCAAAACATGTCGCAATAATTGCCTTAGCAGTACCTTTTCTGCATGACGCCTCCTCATTCTCGAAATATTGGCAAATTACCTGCAGGTGGGAACAGGAGAGTCAGGTGCAATAGATGTGATCCGGATGTGTCATTTTGTATATATGAACTGACAAACTCTATACGTTTGGCACAAATTGTCCACCATGAGTACTAAACATGGTATAATATACAGCCAGTTCCTGGGTTTTACCCAACAATAATGACCCTTGCAGGGCAGAAGCTCAGCTGGAGGATATGTACCAAGAATATGGCCAGAAGATATGAACCATGATTGCAAGAGCAACTGGAATGAGCCAAAACAAATTTTGTTAATAATATGTCTGTGAGTTGTAGTGAAAACCCCCTGATGATACAAACTATGGATTTTTGCACTACATACACACAAAAATACGTCATACATATAGAAGGGGCACGAATTTAGCAAATCAGCTGGTACGTTGATTAGTTCTTGAAGACATTTCGCTAGTCATCCGACTGGCTTTCTCAATTCAGAATGACTTGTACAAGAATCTGTGGCAATTATGTACCAAAGATTCTTGTACAAGTCATTCTGAATTGAGAGATCCAGTCGGATGACTAGCGAAATGTCTTCAAGAACTAAACTTCAAGTCCAGTTGATCTAACTGAATACAACAGATATACCATGACCTGGATTAATGAGAACCTTCACAAGCACTATGCAGTATCTTTATTGCTTTTCAATTCTGAGCTTGCAAGCCCATATATTATCATGCATTTGAGGGAAGTTAGTGTGTGAGGCATTTTTTAAAAAATATGTCTGACCACAGACAAATCACCATATTTAGTAGTCACGTTTGTTATATCACTCGTGGCCAAAACCTGCCTAATGGAAGAGCGGCGATTGGCCATCCTTTCCTTAAATGTGGTTTTTGTTTTCACCACTTAATATAAACCACAGCGGCAAGAAATGAAATAGATCACAAATCTGCTACTGCAGGAAAATCTATCTGTTTAAAAATATCTAGTTATTATTCTTATCATGTGGGAGTACGGCAAGAAATGAAATAGATCACAAATCTGCTACTGCAGGAAAATCTCTGTTTTATAAAATTATTATTTTATTGTTTTTTATAAAAAACTCTTTTTTAAAAATTCAAAAAATTTTTTTTTCATAAAATTATTATTTTATTATTTTTTTATCATTGTGGGGATGTACAAAGTGTTGGCCAGTCAGCATGGCTATAACTCTAAGTTATATGATATACTTTACTGTCTGTTCTCACTGTATGGGACCTTTACTGTCTGTTTCTCACGTTATGGGACCTTTACTGTCTGTTCTCACTGTATGGGACCTTTACTGTCTGTTCTCACTGTATGGGACCTTTACCATCTGTTCTCACTGTATGGGACCATTACTGTCTGTTCTCACTGTATGGGACCTTTACTGTCTGTTCTCACTGGATGGGACCTTTACTGTCTGTTCTCACTGTATGGGACCTTTACTGTCTGTTCTCATGTATGGGACCTTACCGTCTGTTCTCACTGTATGGGACCTTTACCGTCTGTTCTCACTGTATGGGACCATTACTGTCTGTTCTCACTGTATGGGACCATTACTGTCTGTTCTCACTGTATGGGACCATTACTGTCTGTTCTCACTGTATGGCACCATTACTGTCTGTTCTCACTGTATGGCACCATTACTGTCTGTTCTCACTGTATGGGACCATTACTGTCTGTTCCACTGTATGGGACCATTACTGTCGTTCTCACTGTATGGGACCTTACTGTCTGTTTCACTGTATGGGACCATTACTGTCCTGTTCTCACTGTATGGGACCATTACTGCCTGTTCTCACTGATGGGACCATTATGTCTGTTCTCACTGTATGGCACCATTACTGTCTGTTCTCACTGTATGGCACCATTACTGTCTGTTCTCACTTTATGGCACACATACTGTCTGTTCTCACTGTATGGCACCATTACTGTCTGTTCTCACTGTATGGGACCATTACTGTCTGTTCTCACTGTATGGGACCATTACTGTCTGTTCTACTGTATGGGACCATTACTGTTATTCCACTGTGGGGACCATTACAGTCGTTCTCACTGTATGGGACCATTACAGTCTGTTCTCACTGTATGGGACCATTATGTCGTTCCACTGTATGGGACTTACTGTCTGTTTCTCACTGTATGGGACCATTACTGTCTGTTTTCACTGTATGGGACCATTCGTCTGTTCTCACTGTATGGGACCATTACTGTCTGTTTTCACTGTATGGGACCATTTACGTCTGTTCTCACTGTATGGGACCTTTACTGTCTGTTCTCACTGTATGGGACCTTACCGTCTGCTCTCACTGTATGGGACCTATACCGTCTGCTTCACTGTATGGGACCTTACGTCTGTTCTCACTGTATGGGACCTATACCGTCTGTTCTCACTGTATGGGACCTATACTGTCTGCTCTCACTGTTGGGACCTTTACTGTCTGTTCTCACTGTATGGGACCTTTACTGTCTGTTCTCACTGTATGGGACCTTAACGTCTGTTCTCACTGTATGGGACCTATACCGTCTGCTCTCACTGTATGGGACCTTTACTGTCTGTTCTCACTGTATGGACCTTTACGTCTGTTTCTACTGTATGGACCTTTACCGTCTGTTTCATGTATGGGACCTATACTGTCTGCTCTCACTGTATGGGATCTTTACTGTCTGTTCTCACTGTATGGGACCTACTGTCTGTTCTCACTGTATGGGACCTTTACCGTCTGTTCTCACTGTATGGGACCTATACCGTCTGCTCTCACTGTATGGGACCTTTACCGCTGTTCTCACTGTATGGGACCTTTACCGTCTGTTCTCACTGTATGGGACCTTTACCGTCTGTTCTCACTGTATGGGACCTTTACCGTCTGTTCTCACTGTCTGGCACCATTACTGTCTGTTCTCACTGTATGGCACCATTACTGTCTGTTCTCACTGTATGGCACCATTACTGTCTGTTCTCACTGTATGGCACCATTACTGTCTGTTCTCACGTATGGGACCATTACTGTTGTTTCACTGTATGGGACCATTACTGTCTGTTTCACTGTATGGGACCATTACTGTATGTCCTTTACGTCTGTTCTCACTGTCTGGCACCATTACTGTCTGTTCTCATGTATGGCACCATTACTGTCTGTTCTCACTGTATGGGACCATACGTCTGTTCACTGTATGGGACCATTACTGTCTGTCTCACTGTATGGGACCATTACTGTATGGGACCATACTGTATTGTTCTCACTGTATGGGACCATTACTGTCTGTTCTCACTGTATGGGACCATAACTGTCTGTTTCCACTGTATGGGACATTACTGTCTGTTCTCACTGTAGGGACCTTTACTGTCTGTTCTCACTGTATGGGACCATTACGTGTTTTCACTGTATGGGACCATTACTGTCTGTTCCACTGTATGGGACCTTTACTGTCTGTTCTCACTGTATGGGACCTTACCGTCTGCTCTCACTGTATGGGACCTATACCGTCTGCTCTCACTGTATGGGACCTTTACCGTCTGTCTCACGTATGGGACTATACCGTTGTTCTCACTGTATGGGACCTATACTGTCTCTCACTGTATGGGACCTTTACTGTCTGTTCTCCACTGTATGGGACTTTACTGTCTGTTCTCACTGTATGGGACCTTTACCGTCTGTTCTCACTGTATGGGACCTATACCGTCTGCTCTCACTGTATGGGACCTTTACTGTCTGTTCTCACGTATGGGACTTCTGTCTGTTCTCACTGTATGGGACCTTTACTGTCTGTTCTCACTGTATGGGACCTTTACCATCTGTTTCACTGTATGGACCATACTGTCTGTTCTCACTGTGATACGGTACGCTTTACGTCGTTCTCACTGTATGGGACTTACTGTCTGTTCTCACTGTATGGGACCTTCCGTCTGTTCTCACTGTCTGGGACCTTTACCGTCTGTTCTCACTGTATGGGACCATTACGTCTGTTCTCACTGTATGGGACCATTACTGTCTGTTCTCACTGTATGGGACCATTACTGTCTGTTCTCACTGTATGGCACCATTACTGTCTGTTCTCACTGTATGGCACCATTACTGTCTGTTCTCACTGTATGGGACCATTACTGTCTGTTCCCACTGTATGGGACCATTACTGTCTGTTCTCACTGTATGGGACCATTACTGTCTGTTCTCACTGTATGGGACCATTACTGTCTGTTCTCACTGTATGGGACCATTACTGCCTGTTCTCACTGTATGGGACCATTACTGTCTGTTCTCACTGTATGGCACCATTACTGTCTGTTCTCACTGTATGGCACCATTACTGTCTGTTCTCACTTTATGGCACCATTACTGTCTGTTCTCACTGTATGGCACCATTACTGTCTGTTCTCACTGTATGGGACCATTACTGTCTGTTCTCACTGTATGGGACCATTACTGTCTGTTCTCACTGTATGGGACCATTACTGTCTATTCTCACTGTATGGGACCATTACAGTCTGTTCTCACTGTATGGGACCATTAAAGTCTGTTTCACTGTATGGACCATTACTGTCTGTTCTCACTGTATGGGACCTTTACTGTCGTTTCTCACTGTATGGGACCATTACTGTCTGTTTTCACTGTATGGGACCATTACTGTCTGTTCTCACTGTATGGGACCATTACTGTCTGTTTTCACTGTATGGGACCATTACTGTCTGTTCTCCCTGTATGGGACCTTTACGTCTTTCTCACTGTATGGGACCTTTACCGTCTGCTCTCACTGTATGGACCTATACCGTTGCTCTCCCTGTATGGGACCTTTACCGTCTGTTCTCACTGTATGGGACCTATACGTCTGTTCTCACTGTATGGGACCTATACTGTCTGCTCACTGATGGGACCTTTACTGTCTGTTCTCACTGTATGGGACCTTTACTGTCTGTTCTCACTGATGGGACCTTTACCGTCTGTTCTCACTGTATGGGACCTATTATAGTCTGCTCTCACTGTATGGGACTTTACTGTCTGTTCTCATGTATGGGACCTTTACTGTCTGTTCTACTGTATGGGACCTTTACCGTCTGTCTCACTGTATGGGACCTATACGTCTGCTCTCACTGTATGGGATCTTTACTGTCTGTTCTCACTGTATGGGACTTTACTGCTGTTCTCACTGTATGGGACCTTTACCGTCTGTCTCACTGTATGGGACCTATACCGTCTGCTCTCACTGTATGGACCTTTACCGTCTGTTCTCACTGTTGGGCCTTTACCGTCTGTTCTCACTGTATGGGACCTTTACCGTCTGTTCTCACTGTATGGACCTTTACCGTCTGTTCTCACTGTCTGGCACCATTACCGTCTGTTCACTGTATGGCACCATTACTGTCTGTTCTCACTGTATGGCACCATTACTGTCTGTTCTCACTGTATGGCACCATTACTGTCTGTTCTCACTGTATGGGACCATTACTGTCTGTTCTCACTGTAGGGACCATTACTGTCTGTTCTCACTGTATGGGACATTACTGTATGTTCCTTTACCGTCTGTTCTCACTGTCTGGCACCATACTGTTGTCCACTGATGGCACCATTACTGTTGTTCTCACTGTATGGGACCATTACTGTCTGTTCTCACGTATGGGACCATTACTGTCTGTTCTCACTGTATGGGACCATTACTGTATGGGACCATTACTGTATGTTTCTCACTGTATGGGACCATTACTGTCTGTTCTCACTGTATGGGACCATAAACTGTCTGTTCCACTGTATGGGACCATTACTGTCTGTTCTCACTGTATGGGATTTACTGTCTGTTCTCACTGTATGGGACCATACTGTCTGTTTCACTGTATGGGACCTTTACTGTCTGTTCTCACTGTATGGGACCTTTACTGCTGTCTCACTGTATGGGACATTACTGTCTGTTCTCACTGTATGGGACCATTATGCTGTTCTCACTGTATGGCACCATTACTGTCTGTTCTCACTGTATGGGACCATTACTGTCTGTTCTCACTGTAGGGACCATTAGTTGTTCTCACGTATGGCACATATGTCTGTCTCACGTATGGGACATTACTGTCTGTTCTCACTTGTAGGGACATTACTGTATGTTCTCACTGTATTTTGACTAACAGTCCTGGGTCCTCCCATCGTCAATGACTGTTGGGGTCACTGGAGCAGTTCTGCAGAAGTAGAAGTGATGCTTTACAGTGTGTGGGACAGTTGGGGTGGGTAGAACCAGAGGATGTGTTCCAGGTTGATTTAGAATGGCCATGTTACTATGCAGTAGTTGTGTGCAGACGTGGATGATCTTGTAGATTATAGAATCATTTGTTTTTATAACTTACTTGTTCTGTTTTGTGTTTCAGTTGTGAAAACAACCGTTCTATTGGCTGACATCAACGACTTCAATGATGTTAATGACATTTACAAACAATGTAAGTACAGCCATGAACGTTTAGAGATTTCTAAATGGAAAAATGTATTGTGTTTTCCTGTGTGTATTTGTGTCTTTTCCGTTTGTATTTGTGTCTCTTTGTTTTCCTGTGTGTATTTCCCTCTGTGTATTTGTGTCTCTTATCCTGTGTGTTTGAGTCTTTTCCTGTGCATATTTGTATGTCTTTTCGTGTGTGTATTTGTGTGGCATATACTGTGTGTATTTGTGTTTTTCCTGTGTGTTCTTTGTGTGGCATATACTGTGTGTATTTGTGTCTTTCCCTGTGTGTATTGTGTGTGGATATACTGTGTGATTTGGTGCTTTTTTCTGTGTGTATTTGTGTGGCATATACTGTGTGTATTTGTGTCTTTTCCTGTGTGTATTTGTGTGGCATATACTGTGTGTATTTGTGTGGCATATACTGTGTGTATTTGTGTCTTTCCCTCTATAGTCCTCTAAGTTATATGATATACTTTACTGTCTGTTCTCATGTATAGGGTGACCTTTACTGTCTGTTCTCACTGTATGGGACCTTATACTGCTGTTCTCACTGTATGGACCTTTACTGTCTGTTCTCACTGTATGGGACCTTTACCATCTGTTCTCACTGTATGGGACCTTACTGTCTGTTCTCACTGTATGGGACCTTACTGTCTGTTCTCACTGGATGGGACCTTACTGTCTGTTCTCACTGTATGGGACCTTTACTGTCTGTTCTCACTGTATGGGACCTTTACCGTCTGTTCTCACTGTATGGGACCTTTACCGTCTGTTCTCACTGTATGGGACCATTACTGTCTGTTCTCACTGTATGGACCATTACTGTTTTCTCACTTATGGGACCATTACGTCTGTTCTCACTGTATGGCACCATTACTGTCTGTTCTCACTGTATGGCACCATTACTGTCTGTTCTCACTGTATGGGACCATTACTGTCTGTTTCCACTGTATGGACCTATGTCTGTTCTCACTGTATGGGACCATTACTGTCTGTTCTCACTGTATGGGACCATTACTGTCTGTTCTCACTGTACGGGACCATTACTGCCTGTTCTCACTGTACGGGACCATTACTGTCTGTTCTCACTGTATGGCACTTACGTCTGTTCTCACTGTATGGCACCATTACTGTCTGTTCTCACTGTATGGCACCATTACTGTCTGTTCTCACTGTATGGCACCATTACTGTCTGTTCTCACTGTATGGGACCATTACTGTCTGTTCTCACTGTATGGGACCATTACTGTCTGTTCTCACTGTATGGGACCATTACTGTCTATTCTCACTGTATGGGACCATTACTGTCTGTTCTCACTGTATGGGACCATTACAGTTGTTCCATGATGGGACATTACTGTCTGTTCTCACTGTATGGGACCTTACTGTCTGTTCTCACTGTATGGGACCATTACTGTCTGTTTTCACTGTATGGGACCATTACTGTCTGTTCTCACTGTATGGGACCATTACTGTCTGTTTTCACTGTATGGGACCATTACTGTCTGTTCTCACTGTATGGGACCTTTACTGTCTGTTCTCACTGTATGGGACCTTTACCGTCTGCTCTCACTGTATGGGACCTATACCGTCTGCTCTCACTGTATGGGACCTTTACCGTCTGTTCTCACTGTATGGGACCTATACCGTCTGTTCTCACTGTATGGGACCTATACTGTCTGTCTCACTGTATGGACCTTTACTGTCTTCTCACTGTATGGACCTTTACTGTCTGTTTCTCACTGTATGGGACCTTTACGTCTGTTCTCACTGTATGGGACCTATACCGTCTGCTCTCACTGTATGGGACCTTTACTGTCTGTTCTCACTGTATGGGACCTTTACTGTCTGTTCTCACTGTATGGGACCTTTACCGTCTGTTCTCACTGTATGGGACCTATACTGTCTGCTCTCACTGTATGGGATCTTTACTGTCTGTTCTCACTGTATGGGACCTTTACTGTCTGTTCTCACTGTATGGGACCTTTACCGTCTGTTCTCACTGTATGGGACCTATACCGTCTGCTCTCACTGTATGGGACCTTTACCGTCTGTTCTCACTGTATGGGACCTTTACCGTCTGTTCTCACTGTATGGGACCTTTACCGTCTGTTCTCACTGTATGGGACCTTTACCGTCTGTTCTCACTGTCTGGCACCATTACCGTCTGTTCTCACTGTATGGCACCATTACTGTCTGTTCTCACTGTATGGCACCATTACTGTCTGTTCTCACTGTATGGCACCATTACTGTCTGTTCTCACTGTATGGGACCATTACTGTCTGTTCTCACTGTATGGGACCATTACTGTCTGTTCTCACTGTATGGGACCATTACTGTATGTTCCTTTACCGTCTGTTCTCACTGTCTGGCACCATTACTGTCTGTTCTCACTGTATGGCACCATTACTGTCTGTTCTCACTGTATGGACCTTATGTCTGTTCTCACTGTATGGGACCATTACTGTCTGTTCTCACTGTATGGGACCATTACTGTATGGGACCATTACTGTATGTTCTCACTGTATGGGACCATTACTGTCTGTTCTCACTGTATGGGACCATAACTGTCTGTTTCACTGTATGGGACCATTACTGTCTGTTCTCACTGTATGGGACCTTACTGTCGTTCTCACTGTATGGGACCATACTGTCTGTTTTCACTGTATGGGACCTACTGTCTGTTCTCACTGTATGGGACCTTACTGTCTGTTCACTGTATGGGACCTTACGTCTGTCTCACTGTATGGACCATACGTCTGTTCTCACTGTATGGGACCTTACCGTCTTTCTCACTGTATGGGACCTATACGTCTGTTCTCACTGTATGGGACCTTACTGTCGCTCACTGTATGGGAACCTTTACTGTCTGTTCTCACTGTATGGGACCATTACTGTATCTGTTCTCACTGTATGGGACCATTACGTTGTTCTCACTGTAGGGTCTAATACCGTCTGCTATTTCTTGCATTCCTGTCTACAACTAAGATTTAGACACTTGTGATCCACACCAAAGATGGTGAACAAGTGGGGCCTTTTACTTAGGAGATGAAATGCTCACAGTACTTTAACCAATTATTATGGCTTCTGGTCTTTGTTTCCTTTCTTTACATTATGTATTGTAGTGCTGTTTAGTTTTTAAATAGATAAAAGTGTATTTGGGGAGAATTAGTTATTTTATATAACATTATATACCTAAGCTTTAACTGACTATTTTAAGGGAACTCATTAAATTAAATCTTACCCATAACTCCTCGGTTTCCAAATCAGTATTATAAATGCAGGCTTATAACACAAACTACGTTTTTATGGCTTAATTTCCGTAGTATGTAGATCTCCTGCAGTTGAGATTCCCTTTCATCCTGATGATATGTAGCAACAAAATAACAAGACATACAAAACAACACATATAATTATCAAAACATAAATATATTGCGTTTACAGTCAAAAGGAATTCAGAATACTAAGAAACCAAATCTGGTATAGACTAAAACTTGATAGAAAACAAACTAGTATGTAGAACATAGTTTTATATATAAAAGATAATTATAGTCTTGCTGGCCAAAAACGTGAGTTTTATTGTATGAAGTCAAAGTCTCATTTAAAATATATTAAAACTTAATTGCAAAGAGTCATTATAACAATTTATTTTTGCAAAAGAATATGTCCATTAAGATATTAACATCTTTGCAACATTAATTGCATTACAGAACCATTGTCTTTATTTAAATATGTATAAGAGCATTACCTCTTCAACATCTACAACTTTGACGGCGACATCCAGATTTCGGTCTATTAGTCGACACTTAACAGAAAAAATTATGTCAGAATTTTCGATGAACCCAGAAATATAATTTATTCAAAAAAGGGTTCAAATATGATAATAGGAACTGGAAGTTTCAATATTTGATGATATTACCAAATAAAACTTACCTGATAAACTTTTCCAAATGCCCCTTCACCAATGAGTTGAAACCCGTCAAATCTTTCTCCAGGATTCTAAAACAGTTATAACAAGGAAATTATTATACTTCAGCTAATGTCATACAATACGTAGTTATAAAAAGATATAGTTTATTGTATTTCTAACTTTCAGCATACAGATATTATTTTAAGATAAAGGAATGCCCTCAGGAATCTATACTTACCTTTGCATCCTCAAACCTCTACATCATTTGTTACTGACCTCCATGCTTTTTCTCCTGATCCTTGCCTCCTCATTAAGCTAAGAGAGCTTTTACAAAAGAGAGAGCGAAGACAAAGGGGTGCACTGAAATGCAGAGTCAGTAAAATAAAGTTGTCACTGACGTGGCAATCTGGAAGGAAAGGATTATGGGCTTCTGGGCCCACTGAGTGGTAAGTAAATATAACAATATTGGGGGTGAAGAAGGTAAGATAGATTTTTATTCTACTGGTGGGACATGTCCTTTAGGAAAATGTATTATGTTTTTTTCAACTTACAGAAGATCTACTGGGATTTCTTCTTGTTTCTTAAAAATGAAAAAAAAAACTGTTAGTATCATGTATAACATTTCCAGAACTTTTCAAAAGATCATGTGATCATAATATGTCTAAACTACATGGATAATCAAACAGCTGCTACTGTTATTTATAGCTGGAAGAATAATAAACATGGCAATAGATATGTCTATATAATTATCAGAAATAACAAATAATTTAATGGAATAATGCAAGTATGCCATCATGAATGTGATAGTAATGGTTTTGTAATAATATGAAATCACCATTTCATATTATTATTCAAAGTTTAATAATTGCTGGGTGCTTCCAGTACTGGGAAAGGCAGAATTACCAAACAGAACAAATAAATACTGGGCATACCAGGCATGGATAATAATAATAACTGAGATGTTTTGGTGCACAATTGTGTGTTCATTAAAGACATGGGGGTATGACACAAGGTCTGCTTGTTATGTAAGTCTTCTTACATCTAATTGTACATTATCCTATATTTTAGAGAAAAGCAAGGCAATGATTGCTAGGATGGACAATTAGCATTTATAAGTATTTTAAAGATTTTAAATCTTAAATCTAAATAGAAATATCCCATTTGTTTGGTATAATTTAAGGGCAGATATACAAGCTTGGTGTTATTATAATAATGATGTTGATACTAGACCAGTAACATTTGTTTACCATAGAGATGTTTCCACCACTGCCTCAGACGCTTTGGGTAGCACAATCCTATGTGAGCATTTATATGTGAGCATTTTTTGCCAGCTATTAGCTGTCGTTTAGTATTAACTTACTAACTGTGCCACCAGCTTGGTAAAACGTTGTGATGACTGCGTGGATGTTCTTTGCCATCCCCGTGCAGCCCCCAAGCAAGGGGTTAAAGTCACGCTAACCAATATTAAATCGGTAAGTGTGACATTAACCTCTTCACAGGCTGCGGATCTGGGTTAATAGGGCTGTATATGTTTCTTTATGATATGAATAATCTTACCAGAGAGGTGTTTGCACCAATAATCTGCCCAAATTCCACTTCTGCTGGAGCCTAAAACAGGCAGGTAAGTATAAAATTAAAAGAAATGCACTGATAGATATAATTAGTAATATATTTCCTTATTGATGGGCAAAATCTTACCAAAGAGGTGTTTCCATCTTCAATCTGTCCCAGTGATTGGCTTTCATCTACTGAAGACTGAGAAAAGGCAGATAAGAACACAATAAAAGAAATGCACAGATACATATAATGAATTATATACTTCCTTATTGATAGAATAATCTTACCAGAGAGGTGTTTCTATCTACAATCTGCCCACATGTTTTATTTTCTTCCACTGGAGACTGAAAAAGAAAATACAAGATAATAAAGGAAATGCAGTTATAGATATAATTAATGACATATTGTGAGTAGGGATGGCCGGTTCGCGGATACGAAAATTTTCGAAAATACAAGGATTTCTCTTAATTCCTTACATACGTATTTTCGAAAATATCCGAAATTACGAGGATTACTTGTATTTTCGAAAATACATATTTTCGAAAATACATGAAAACTCGTAATTTCGCAAATTTCCCGAAAATACGTGAAAACTCGTTATTTCGAAAATACGAAAAATCTCGTTATTCAAAGGTATTTAATTTTAACGGGTCGCTCGCGGATTTTCGAATTTTCGAATTTTTCGGAAAATTCGCGGATCCTTGAGCGGACCGGATTTTGCGAAGTTCGGACATCTCTAATTGTGAGGGGTTTCCACCTTCAGCTGTCCCAGTGATTGACTTTCTTCAATTGGGACTTAAAAGTACAGGTAACATAAAATGATGGGAATGCACTGATACATAATAATGGATATACTTTAGTCCTCATAGATATGAATACACTTACCAGAGAGGTGTTTTTACATTCAATCTGTCCATAGTGATTGTCTTTCTTCAATTGGAGACTAAAAAAAGGCAGGTAAGAATAGAATGATTGGAAATGCACTGATACATATAATTATGATATATTAATTATTGTATGATATGGTTACCAGAGAGGTGTTTCCCCATTGTTCTGCCCCCAATCCTTATTTTCTTCAGTTGAAGTCTATAAAAGGACAGATAAGAATGAAATATTAAGAACATTGATACATATAATAGATATATTTCCTTATATGACTATGAATAATAGGGCAAGATAGGGTTTGGATAAAGAATAGGTGCACTGATACTTGCATCACATTACATTACTCCCATTACATACACACTATAATGATATACTGGAGATTACACATTTTTCTTAAAATATGAATTCTAAATTGAGGGATAGCCAATTGTCCTGACTATAAAATAAAACCATAAAAAGGATAAATTAGATCTAGTTGTCCTAGCAGAGTAATCATCTAGAGGGATCTATGTGTTTACAAATGACTATTCAATTATTTAAACGTTTAAAGTTTATATGGCCTAACACAATGTATGGATTAGGTAAAATATACACAGGTCAATGTTTTACTAGGAATTACGACACAACCAATATTTTTCAGATGATTTCATAAAATAGATAGACATGTTTTTGGCGGAACTACCGAGAAATATATTATTTGGTAGATTTGTCTATATTTTATTTGGTAGATCTGTCTATATTTAAGATTAGACAGTAGTTGGTCTGTGTGTTTCTA
Organism: Hymenochirus boettgeri; assembly: GCA_019447015.1. Taxonomy (NCBI): domain Eukaryota; kingdom Metazoa; phylum Chordata; class Amphibia; order Anura; family Pipidae; genus Hymenochirus; species Hymenochirus boettgeri. The sequence continues at coordinate 149,188,383 of CM033474.1, forward strand.
GCATTGGATAATGTAATACAATGTGTGCAGATTGCATTATATAGAAATGTAAAAGAAAGAAATGATACAGCAGCCTTACCTTATGCTTACAGCAAAAGATGTTAAAACATCGGAAGATTTTCTTAAAGCTTTTCCAGCCCATGACTGATGTTTAATAAGCTGTAAATCAAGTAAAAAAACAAAAAAAAGTTAGTTCAGAATTTTTAATCAATAATTTTACCAAAAATTTGACAGATTTGACAGATTTGAATATCTCATCTGATTGTGAAATAAAAACAATGTGAAATGAGCGCTTTATAATTCTATTTTAGCGTTAATGTATATCGCTAAAATGCAAACTCTCTGATATGCAATGGGAATACTGAAGTGAAGGAGAACATAAAATATCTAATGACCTCTCTTGGATTAAAAAGGCAAATGATTTAAATGTACCAGTTTGTTGTTATAAATTGGTTTGTTGCCATGATATCCGATTGCAACATCATAAGGAAACATATATGCAGGGCACTGGTCATGAATTTATAGGGCAAGTCCACCCCATATAAAAATTACATATAGCTAAATTAAAACGCAATACTAAGAATGCTGAAATTTGTACACCTTTAAGAGGTTTACCGGCTTCAAAACGACCTTATAGGCCAATAAACTGTGTTTGTAAATTGAACAGGGAGTGTCTGCAGTGCTCATCTATGTGTTTTTAACTGATCTTATTTTTGAAAATCCCAGCTTTATGTAAAAATTAATGGTTTCATTAAACTGACATTTTTAAAATAAAAAAAAAGTTTTGTTAGAAATACTAAACATATATAAAATAATTGCCTTTTTTGCATATAAAGTGAATCAGCACATAGAAATTCTGTTTTATCATTAATATATATCACTGAAACTCATGAGGAAATATTAAAATTGAGAAGCACCTAAAATATCTACTGACCTCTTTTGTCTCCAAAAATCAACTGATCAAAACATATCAGGCTTGTTGTTACAAAGTGCAAGTTGCCATGGAAACCAATTATTACATCACATGCAACATATTTGCTGAGCACTGCTGAAATTAAAGGGCAAGTGTACCGCAAATAAATGGTACATAGTAAAATCTGCCCCTAATAAATATAATGCAAAAGATAAAAAAGCAGGAAATGGGTAGTTGAACAAGCTGTACAATAACAGTTAGTCTGTCATCTTTCATGTAAGTATTGCAGCTTGGGGGTGGTGATTTAGCTATATACAATTTACAGACTATTGTGTGGATCTCATCACAGTTGGATGGTAACACCCACGGTGTTGTTTGTTAAAGTGGTGACATGTCAGTTATCTGCCTGCAACCCTAACTTCTGTTTTTATTTTTTAAATCCCCTCCCTAGGGAGGCAGTTTATTGAAGTGTAAAAATAACACATATACAGTTTACATGTTAACAGAAGTAGTACATTTTAACAGATATTATATTGTGATGACTGGTATATCTGCCTCTGTGGTTAAACCTTAGTAGTTTAGTACAGTATATAAAGCCCAGATTGTGCAGCACCTATTTAAATAGAAGACAGTTACATCACGTTACACCACGCAACATTTTGGGACTATCCACTGTCTTTATCTAGCCTCAACAAAATGATGTGATACACAATGCAATCAATAACATTTGAGACCTGTGAGGATCATATGACCTAGTCACATGGCCATGTCACATGATCTTTAAAAAAGAAACATAAATACAAATATACATAGTGATGCAACCTAGAACGTATAGAGCGGGTGGTACCTTGCAGAGCTTACAAACCGTGCGCTCAACCTCAGTCCATGCTAGACCCCACACCCTTAACTTCTGTTTTTACTAGTTTATAACATGCATCTGTAACCAGATATTTTATCATAAGTTTTTTCCTTTATTAAAAAGGTATCTGCCTCCACCCTTGGCTCCCAGAGCTTTTCATTAACTTGCGCATGTGCATAGGAGGCAGTAGGGGAACCAGCAGTCAATCATTGGTTATAATATCAGCAGTCACAGGCTTGATTCACTGCATGGAAGGAGGTTTCAGCTTACCTCCAGAATGGAGATGATAATTATCCTTAAATGTCTGTGTAGTAATGCACCTAATATATGCTGAATATATCTGTGATTGGGACAGGTACTGTAACTGACATATGGCTAGTTTTTTTTTTTTTTTTCTTAAGGGTGGAAATACCCTTTAACTTACATGGTTGTAGTTCAGGTTCAGTCTTTGGTCATGTCTTACCTTTTTCTTTTTCTGATTTTATTTCTTTTTTTTGCTTTTCTTCCACTTCCTATGTTCAAATACTTACTCCTTTCCCATCTTTATGTTATTCCTCTACTTATTTTCTTTCTTTTTTGCCATATATAAAGGTAAAGCCTACTAGTAATGTATATATCAGATCACTCGTTTCTTCACTTAGTGAAGACAAACATAAAGACAGAAAGACCATGGACTGTAAAGGATAACAATGTATTAAATCAGGAATAGTAAACGCCAGCAGCCAGGTACCCATGTGCATGTATGTGTATCTGGAACTGCCTACAATGAAATTAATAAAACATTCTTAAACATTATTCTTAAATTAAAACTAAATAGCTGCACTTTAATCAATGTTTTGTTTGTAGAGTTGTATAACTAAAGCTGGCCATACACTAGCCAGACATTAGATAGAGTAGATGTTCGTCTATAGACAAACGTCTAATCTAAGACTGCATGTTACAAACAGTGGTCCTTGTCTTGACGTTCCTGTCTCGGCCTTCTAGGCAGAATGATTAGACAAATGTTTAATCTATCTAATATCAAAGTAGTGTTTGGGACCTTAAGGGGGCAATGCAATAATGGGCGTTTAAAAATCCAAGCTATGTGATGCATTATCGGATTAATGTGAGTTTTACACTGAATTATGGGACCTGCGTGGTTTCCCGAAACTTCCATAATAGCGTGGCGCACCCAATGCAATACCTTTGAAGTTAAGTTTTGCGATATTCAATGTAGGCTCGCATTACCGGACCGCAAACCCAAGTTGCAGTAAATCTCCCAAGGGAATAATGCATCATGGGATCAAGGCCAAATAATGCTGCTTGTATGTATTGCATTGCCCTGTAAATGCTAATGGGTCTAATCTGACAACAAATAAATTAATGTCCAGCCCTGTCTTGTTGACTGATATACTGGCACTCAAGTATGGATATTTCTGAAGTTCAGTTTACTTGTAGACATACAGTATAAGTCATGGCAAGTTTTTAAACTGTTTACTGTTAGTTATTTAAACAACAGTGCAAAAACATGCACATTTCTACTACAATCACATTTATATGCAATCTTTTAATAGACGTTTGAATTTTAAAGCAGGCCTTTTCAATCTAACAATTGACATTTCCCATCTATGTATAAAACACTAAACAGAACCAAAAGCAATGGTATACCTGGTCAACATTCTATATTAAAATCACACAACACAGGTAATGGTTAGTTTAAAAAACTCCTTTATTATAACACAGACAAGGCAGAACCCCATACAAAATAGGGGCAAATATAAATACCATCCCCTACAGAGCCCCCACACACATAAATTATACCCAGTGGAATATAAGAAATGAGACATAGTGACATACCTGAGTGATATGAAAGATTTATACCACTGCAGCTCCTCATCATAAAATATCACACTTATGTATTATAAGGATATTAAGTCACGGGGCCGAAGGCTAAATGCTTTTATACAGGTCAGGGAACTCCGAAGTGACTTAGCTGTATTGCATGCTTTAGTTAAACCAAACCAGGAAGTGGTTGGGATTTCTCAGTTTGTTCTATATTTATTCCTGGCTCCACAGGCATTGATTGAAGAACAGAAGGTAAGGCATAGCTCCTTATCCTCCTGGTCTTCAATCAACGCATTAAAAGAATAGTTTAATTTTGCAGTGAACCATTCCTTAAAACCTCAGTTTCCCAGAAAGCAAATGGTTCAACCTCAGCTCACTCACAATATCCTCCAAATTAAATTTTAACAAACAGATATAGGCAGCAGGGACAGGTTCATTTGGAATGGAAGATGACTGAGGTACAGTGAAGATTGGGGCTATTATCTGATTAAAGCTGGCCAGGACCTGAGCTTGTTCTAGTTCATCTAGTGACAGAAATCAGACTGAGAGCAGTGAGTGTAATAGAGAAAACATCTGAGGAGACTGTAAGTAAGGACAGAACTGCCATCATAGAAAGCTGTGGTGAGTGACATTTTTCCTGTCAGAGCAAACATATTTGAGGCACAGGCTGCTGTTTTAAGTGACACTGTGCCACCCATAAGACTGTCATTGTAACTGCTTTTACAGACCCTCCGATCCTCCTGTTTACCTGTATCTGGGCCTTATTATTAAAAGTGACATTGTGCTGCTTAAAGGGCATGTCCACCCCTTATAGTAATTTTTGGCATATAGTTGTGCTAGTTACCACAGCCCAAACCGCTATAATATATTTTACAGAAAGTCCCCCGATCGTTGCTTACCTTCCCTCCCTCCTCTGCCGCACTGCCCTGCCTTCTGCTTGCATGGAACTGCAAGCAGGGGGCCGGACCGGCAGCCACGTCCGTAATTGGCTTAGAGGCAACCAATCACGGATGCGGCTGCCGGCAGTTCGGGACCCGCGATCGCACGTGTGTACGAACCTTTAGAATTGTTCTTTTATATAATCTGTTTTACCAGCTCATTTAGCTTTTTATCAGTTTTTTTATGTCTCTTAGTTTCTTTTATGCATTAGCACTCTGATTTTTAGAACTCTTTTACCCCTGTTGTTTACAAGGCACAAACCCTTTATATAAGTCTTTGCAGGGGTTTAAGGGATTGGAGTTTCTTTATTTTTTATACTGCTCTGTTGAATTGGGGGTTTCATTGGTAGTTAACTTCATGAGTTCAGCACTTTAATAATTAAAGGAGAACTAAACCCAAAATACAAAGGCGGCTTTTCAGAACACTGGAGGAGAGGGAAGGTTAATACAGTTCGAGGGAATCTCTGAAAAATATATTATAGCGGTTGGGGCTGGGTGAACTAGCACTACTATATTTACAAGGGGATTTACACTAGGGGGAGGGAGGGAGGGAGGGAGGGGAGGGAGTGAACGGCTGCCCTGAGCAAGCCAAAAACCTCTGAGAGGACAGCTCAGAGGTGGAAACAATTTCCCTGGTGGCCAGGCTCCTGGTGGTCAGTTTTCTGGACTTTGGAGGGACATTACAGGAGAACCATTTGGAGCAGGGATGTAAAGTAAGGATTTTTATGCACTACAGATTGGGGCCAGTGGTGGGGGAAATTATAGTTTTGGGGGTGGATATGCCCTTTAATATAAAAGTATAGTACAGAGACTGACAGCAGGAGGAGACGCTGCAGCCAGAGTGACTTGATAACCCTTTACAGGACCAACTTATCACTGCACTGTTCACTTCCTATAGAGTATTTGTTACATTATAACTGTCAACCTTAGGAGACCCTCTATATAGAACAATTGCATCCATCTGGCAACGGTCGATAGTAATCTTTAGGCAAAGATTACAGAATGAACTATACACATGTGTTAATAATAAGTTTATTAAATATAGCACATAATGGCCATTATGTGCTATATTTAATAAATATCTGTTGTATTCAATTAGATCAACTGGACTTGAAATGTAGTTCTTGAAGATGTTTCACTAGTCATCCGACTGGCTTTCTCAATTCAGAATGACTTGTACAAGAATCTGTGGCAATTATGTACCCTGGAAAATCCCAATTAGCATATCACAGCCAGGTGTTAAGGGTGTGATTGGATAGTGGCTAAGAGGTGTTATAGGAACGCCCAGAGTAAGGTATTAAAACACCTCTGGTGTTTACTCTGGGCGTTCCTATAACACCTTAAATCTTTGTCCCACCAGTTCAGTCTGCTCCATAAACTTTTCTTTATTGGTACAATTTCTCCTAAGTCTGAGCATTTGCCCTGTGGGAATTCCTTCCAGCCAAGATTGTTTATGAGCACTGTTGAAGTCGATATAGGTGTTTCTTTCGACTTCTTTAAAGGATGTGCTGGTAGTAAACCTGCCATTCTCCACTTCAATTTTGAGGACAAGGAAGACTATATCTTTTTTACTGTAAGCGCTTTGAAATTTCAAGTGTTTATTAGATTGGTTGATATAAAGGAGGTAGTTTTTTAGTGCATCTGGGGTGCCACCCCAGACCAGAAGGATATCATCTATATATCTATTCCAGTACAGACAATCTATCTGTTGGTGGGCACCCCAGATGCACTTTTCTTCCCAGTACCCCACATACAATCCAGCGTAGCTAGGCGCAAAAATAGTACCCATTGCGGTCCCAGTATGCTGGATATAGTAGTTACCCTCGAAAGTAAAGCAATTGTTACACAAAATAAAATCAATACAAACAATAAGGAAATCAATCATTGTATCATTCAGAATACCTTCTTTCCTTAAGAAATATTTATCCTCTTCATGAGGAATTACCGAATAAAGGGAAGAGATATCCATGGTAACCAAAAGACTATTTGGTTTCCATTCGATATGCTGTAACGAGGTAAGTACTTCCATGGTATCTCTAAGGTTGGAGGGAAGTTTTCTCACAATCGGGGGGCCAAAAAGAAATCAGCAAACTTAGAGAGATTCTCCATAGGAGAATCAATCCCTGAAATTATAGGTCTTCCCGGGGGGTCCTCCAGACTTTTGTGTATTTTAGGGAGATGGCAAAAGATTGGCATTCTAGGTTTGGATACCCACAAGAATTCATATTCCTTTTGAGAAATAATTTTCTTGTCCATAGCAGTCTGGAGGACCCCCCTGAGGAGACCATTTATTTTATTTATCGGGTTATATCCAACCTTTTGGTAGGTACTGTGATCCCCCAGCGAAAGGCTTCCCGCATATATGTCTCCCTATTTTGGATCACTATCCCTCCGCCTTTATCCGCCGCATGAATCACTATGCTTCTATCGTTCTTAAGGTTTACTAAAACCTTTCTTTCACTCTGGGAAAGGTTATCCTTATATCTTATATTGGTATTGCTCATCTTTCTTAGGTCTCTTTCCACTAAGGCTCCAAAGAGTTCTACATGGGTTCCTACATGAGTTCTGATTCGTTCTGCAGTTCTATAAAAGAGGTTACGTTGTTAACTTCAGTATTCAGGGGATCCACAATACCCACTTTCATGAGAGACTGTCTAATTTCTATTTCCTTTTTCTTATTCAGTTTCATGAAGTATTTCTTTAGACTGAGAGATCTCATAAATTTCTGTAGACCTATATAGACCTGAAACTTATCAGCTGATTGATTGGGAGAAAATTTAAGTATTTATTTGGGAGGCCTGTTCAAGCCTCCATGTGGTAATAGCACCCCCAAAATGCCTCTTTTATGGAAAGTCCTATGCCTTTAATATAAAGCACTGGATGGCCTCTTCCCTCATTTTAAAAAGCCAAAGGGCTGGGGGGAAGTGAGAGAGCCTGTTATATGGATCCAGTGTGTAAGAATGAGAAATGCAAAGTTTGCTAATCGTAATTAATGTAAAAGAAATTTAAAAAGGTTAGAAGTTAGGACCTTCCAGACTGGGGTTACCTTGACAGGGTTGGAAGGCTTTTCATTCATGTGATTACAGTAATGTATACTAAAACCCCTTTGTTTATAAAGTATGCCAGTGTGCAGATAATATGATATTGTATAGGGCCTAGGAATATGCATTGATTATCTTTTCTATGTTTGTATATATATATATCTAGTTCAGCACTTAAATAATTAAAGGAGAACTAAACCCAAAATACAAAGGCAGCTCCACAGACTTTATAACCATTTGTTTCTTACCCCTGAATTCAGCCTCTTAGTGTAGAAATGATTTATAGAACATTTCTGAGTACTTGAAATCTATGATGCCGCTGCTAGCTTCTAGTGTTGCCTCTTCCTGGTGATCCAGGTACGAAAACTCCTTCTGCACATGCTAACTAGCTACCTTGTGTTTGTTTCCCACTCCCCACCTGCCAGTGTCTCCCAGCCAATCATCAGAGGTAGCAGTGAATATTATTAGCAGGTTTTCCTGCTCAAACAGAGTAGGGGAAGGTGTTAACCCTTTTCATATGTATTTAGGAAGCAACTTGTTAACCCTATATATTTGTGAGCATTTCTGCAAGAGACTGTCAAGCTCAAGTCGTGCTGGATGGTTCGCTACCAGTTAGCGCAACTTTAACTCCATATTAGCGTTGGATGTGGGGATTATGCAAAAATACCATGCATCCGACGCTCGTGATTAAATATCGTGTTTGTGCTAGCTTTAGCTGGCGTAAAAGTCCAGCAGTGGGTAAATCCCTTACCGGGATTTACCCACATTCGCAAACGTGATGTTAAATTGCGAACAGGACATTTACCCACAGCGATATTGGCTCTGGGTAAATGAGCCTGTGTCTTTGCATGTGTTTATTTCTGCATGCTACCATTTATATTAGTGTGTATATTGCTGCAATGTACATTTAGGGCACAGCCACACTACAACGTACCTGAATCGCACAAACAATTGCACCCCTTTTACAAAATGGTGAACGCATGCACTCCAATAGCACACTGAAACGCATCGCATGTCGTGGGGCCGGTCCCATAGGCTATTACATGCCTGCACCCCCACTAGCACAATGGGATCACAAACCACAATCTAAAATGTGCTAGTGGGAGTAGCCCTAAGAATTTGAGTCTTAAAGGGAAAGGTGGTAACCCCAGTAGAAATGAACTGACCATTTTACAAGGTTCACTTATAAAAACAAAACAGCTCAGAGCTGCAGGTGCAACATATTGGCTTTAACATGGTCTTGGCACAGCTCTGTGCAGCGCATTTTATAGGCCACCTTTGCCTTTAAGGCCCAAACACGTATTAAATCTACATGTTGCAGTGCTAAGTACCATTGCGTTAAATACAAACTGTATCAGCCTGCATCATGCTTCTAAAGAAAATACTAACAACCTTTTGTTGTGTAGATATTATCAGGCCTATGTAATAAAAGTTTTTAAAATTGGTTGGGGCAAAATTTGCACCATTTTTAACGAAAAGAACTTTTAATTCATAGGCCTGTATATATGTTCGGGTCTTAAAGGCAAAGGTGGGAACCCTAGTTGGAAGAGGGTTTTTGTTTATACAAAACTTCCCACAGGCAGCCCATCTGCTGCATTAATTTTATATAACATGTTTGCATCCTTATAACAGTGCCCCTTTAATTGACATTTCCTCCAATAATTCCTATTAATATGTACATTTATAAAAACAACATGGTGTAGAATTGCAAGTGGCATACCCTCCAACATTCCCCTTTAATACGTACTGTACACTTACAGTATAGAACATGGTGCAGTGCTGCAGGTGAAGGATAATATAATAACCCTGATCTTAGCACAGCTCTGTGCAATGCATTTCCCTGTGTAATGCATTTTCTAGCATAGCTCTGTACTACAGTTGGTTTTATTTTGTTTTGTTGTTTTTATACAGAGAGCTGAATTAAAAATACACTCTTCCTACCCTCCAACATTCCCTAATTAGGTACACTGATGAGAAATGCTTAGCACAGTGCTGTGCTAAAATCATGTTCACTTCACTATCCTCCCCCTACAGTTCTGCACCATGTGGTTTCTATAAAAACACACTCCTAATACCGTACCAACATTCCCCTTTAAGAATGTACACTGATGAGAAATGCATTGCACAGAGCTGTGCTAAGATCAGGTTCACTTCACTATCCTCCCCCGACAGTTCTGCACCATGTGGTTTCTATAAAAACACACTCTTCTTACCCTACAACATTCCCCTTTAAGAAGCTACCAAGGTGTGGTATCGCCTCCTATAGCGATCGTTGTGGTGATCGTTAATTAATAATCGCTATCGGAAATCTTGTAAATGTATGATGGCGAACGTAAATCTATGACCACCCATAGAAAATCATTACGGTAGTTTACAGCATGGTATACTACTGCTTCGGTCGTACAGTAACGAAAATACATAGTATTGCAAGTTTTTAAATATGGCCGTCCAACACTTAAACAATACATTGCAGATGAAACATGAATACTGCAGGTTTATTGCAAAACATGTGTGCAGGTTCATTGCAAAACATGTTTCTGAACCACTTGTCCTTCCTCAAGTGCTTGAGTGGGTCTGAAACATGTAGCATGCATGTTTTGCAATAAACCTACACTATTCCCAGCTACAGACCTGTGTCTTTGAATGTTTCACCTGCAATTTATTGTTTATATATCGGATTTGGTGGAGTGAAAGCTGTAGGTAAGACATATATTATTTCAGATCCAGACACATTAGATAACCAGACCTATATACATCACACTACAACACTGCTTCTAGGAAAGTGTTAATCAGCTGCACCACCAATTTGAATATTGATGATTTAATATATTCCTACATCATAGGGGTGGGAGTGGAAACCACACAGGTGCTGAAAATGTAATCAAGGCAAAAGTATTGGCAGGCAAGGGAAAATGTCAGCTTCAGGTTTGGGGAACAAACAGAACCTAGAATGAGCTCATAGAGGTAAAGAAAAGGCCCCTGAGTGGAATCTTCCATGCTGAGAAGGATGTTAAGGCAAATACTTTCCAACTTAAACTTTGATTTTTGGGGTTTATTTCTCCTTTAAGTCTTTTCGTGTCACTTTTATGTTTTTCCATAAAATGTTGTCCATAAAATAAAGATGTCATCTATGGCTCTCCTATTTGGAGGTGTGGTACAGATTCACAGATGACATTATTTTATGGACAACATTTTCTGGAAAAACATAAAAGTGACACGAAAGGACTTAAATGTTTTGAACTACTGTACTTAAAATCACACTAGGAGTCAAGGGGAGACATAAACGAGAAACTTCTCAGGGCTGAGACAAGACTCATTTTTAATCTTCGGACTAGGAGCCCACATGGACTCAACAAAGAAATGGAATTTGCATCTGATATTTAACCTCCAATATAGGACTCTGAGGTAGTGGTACGTGGAATCACCAAGGTATCCGGAGATGTGACAGATATGCTTACTTCCATACCGTTTTAATTCATTTGGATGGAAATGTATACTTAAGACATTAACATACAGGGGAGTTGTGCTGCAGGATTGTGGGGATATCTTATTCAAGGAACTCAAGTCAATTCCTGGACTTCAATTCTGGTCACTATTCCCTAGACTTCGGAATTTACTGCGGCATGATATCTGCAATTTAAGAGAGTGGGGATAGATATTTATACTTACCTAAATGAGGGGACTTTGTTCTATGTTCTGTGTTGTAATCATTAGATAATGGGACTCCGATTTTTTACTTTCTCTATGGACTATATTGCATTTGCTCAATATGTATAATTTAACATTTTGGATTTTTGTACTATGTATGTGATATATACAATAGGAGTATGGAGGGACAAAGCTTACATGAACTCACCATCTTCCGTATGGCCAATAGGTCTACAAATTATTTGTATATGCAAAATATAGAGCAGTCTGCCAGTAACTAAAATGGCGGATTCACAGCATCGTGAGAATGGGGACTGACAGACACTGCAATGATTAGGTGTCTGCAACTTTGCTTTGATTGGGCAAATTGGTCCTTATTAACTTCCAGCGTGAAGTATATTTCAGTGCCATTGAGAAAGCACTGATATAGAGCAAAACGCATTTGAAGCTTGAGTGCTGCCCCCCTACCAGCATTGAACCTCAATTACCCGGTTCTCACGGTCACCCTTTCACTCTGTAGACCAGACAGTCCTGTGCATGGACTGACCATTTCTGACAGACCAGGGAACATGTGACTGATAAGTACATTTTAAACAGTACATATACTTGGTATAGACTATGATGTGATGCTCATTATTCTGGTTTTACGATCTTTGGGGGGTTAAGGGGCAGTTTGATTGTCCATGTTAGGGGCTATATACATTTTGTTTAATAAATATCTTTGTAGCTGTTTATACCCTAATTTCTTCTCTTTCTTATTTGGTTATATTAAATAGGGTAGTGCTATTACATTTACAGTTATTACGGCCGTGAGTTCATCCAATTCTATTTGGTTTTTGGTGAACCCACACATATGGAATAGCGTTTGATTCAGGACATATCATTCCATATTCCACTTTCCATTTTTTTTCTGAATACCGTTTGGAAATTTTCGAAAATTCTCAAAAATTTCCAAACGTTCAAAGATTTTCGGCCATTTGAGTATTTCCGGGCGTTCGGTAATTTGTGGATTATCGATCGGTTGAATGTCCCATGGCCAGACTTTCGGTGGTCTGGCAGCTCAACCTGGGACTCCCTCCATTAAAGGGCCCTTGTGGCACTTACAAGTGCCTTTTGGTGCTTAAGGGTTCCCACAGCTCGTACCGGGACCTCCCTTCCCGGCACTTAAAAATGCCCTTGTGGCGTGTCGTCTTTCTTCCCAACCAGCAACACCAACTCTGCTGATTTCGCCGACACCTGGTAATGTCACTGCGACCGCGAGTGACACCACTGATGCTGGTGACATCAACCTCATCAGCCTTGCTGACGTCTTCTTTCTTCCTTCTTCTTTCTTCTGCCATCACTGTGATGGCTTCTGAGCACCGCAGAGGTATGCACTTCTTTATATAGGTTTGCTGAAGGACCAAATCCAATTGTGATTGGTTAATATTTTAATGCTTGCAATCATATGATCACACATTAACTAATCCTATTTCAATTGCATTATTCAAATATAATTGGTTAATGTGTGATCATATGATTGCAAGCATTGTAATATTAAAGGGCATGTCCACCCCCTAAACTAAAATTTAACCCCATACTGGCCCCACTGTGTAGTTTACAAAAAATACTTACCTTACATCTATGCTCCAAATGGTTGTCTTGCAGTGCCTACCATGTGCTAAAAATGTATTTTTAGGGTGGACATGCCCTTTAACCAATCACAATAGGATTTGGTCCTTCAGCAAACCTATATAAAGAAGTGCAAACCCCTGTGGAGCTCAGAAGTCATCACAATGATGGCAGAAGAAAACAACAATACCAACGTTGATATCGCCAGCACCGGCGGTGTCACTGGCGGCCGCAGTGACATCGCCAGTGTTAGCGACATCGGTGGAATTGGTGTCGCCAGCTGAGAAGAAAGAAGACTTCGGATCAAGACATTGACAATACCACGTTGATGTCACCAGCGTCGGCGGTGTCCCTGGTGTCAGCAACATCATCAGAGTTAATGTCGCCATCAAGAAGATATACCACAAGGGCCCTTACTTATAAGTGCCGGGGAGGGGGGTCCCGTTTTTGAGCTGCGGGACCCCTAAGCCCCAAAAGACCTTTCCAAGGGCCACAATAGTCCTTCTAAGGACCCGAGTGGGGGTCCCGGGTTTAGCCGCGGGAACACCGAACGTCCTGCTAGACTTTCGCCGGTTTAATAATCATCAAAAGGCTGAATTCGAGACTCCTCAAACGTTTGAGGATTCTTGAATTCGGCCTTTCGAGGATTACCGAAAATGCCCCGCAGAAAAACAAACGTAGCGCGCATCTGCTCTACTTCTATTTTCTTGCTTTTCTTCTCTTTTCTTCTCGCAGGGACGTGTTCCCCAGACCATTTCCCAGGACCCAGAGCCATTTCTAGTATGTACCACGGTTATTTAAACCATTATTTCTGAATTTTTCCCCCCATTGACTATAATTGCGGATTTACAGGATTTAAATTTGAGGGGGTTTTTTGAATCCTGGAGGGGAATTTTCAGAAGTTTGTCCATCTCTAGTAGCCATGTCTCTGTGTGTACCCACCCACATGGCATAAGCTTTCATGTTTGTGTTGGTTTTCAACTTCACCCCCACAATTTTTCTGTAAAATCTACCTTTGACTTAATTGATGATTTGGTATTTGAAGAAAAAAAGGTAAATATGAGAAAAATCTTCCAATTTGATGATCAGCTGTGTCCAGGTATTTGCATTTTGATAAAAAATCAACTACCTCTAAAAACCTTAGGGTGTGTCATTTTTAAAATGTGCAGAGTGTTTTAGTTAATTTGGTAGTTATTGTACAATGACTGTTAAAATGGCTTTAACAGTTCAATTTGGTGTAAAATTTTTCACAGTGCTGTTTTAGATTCAGGGGGTCTCCTGGGCAGAAAGTTTGGGGTACCTATATATATCTAGGATCACTGTACTCTGGAGAATCAGAGCTTTTAGAGACAATAAGATTTTTGTGTGTCAACTCAAAATAGTTTTTATTTTTCCAAATATAAATGGTAAGAAAAGTCAAATGCTACAAATGTTACAGTTTTTTTCGACACTTTTCACCCCAATTTTTTAAAAATCTCCAGAGAAGTTGCAAAAGTCTATTTAATGTACACATTGCGCTGAAAAAAAGGATTAATAACTTCCCCTGTTTCATGTGAGTTTTCATACCGCAACACTTCACTAAACCATATGAGTGCAAAATCCTGAAAATTCTTCTGGCAAAAAAAAAGGGTAGACAAATTGCAAAACTGTCCGGCACTGAAAGGTTTAAGAAAAATTGTCGGGCCCTTTGGGAATTACAATTTACTTATACAAAAATATTCAAAAGTGATAGCATTGAAATAAAAGTAGAAACAAATTAAAATCAATATAAAAAGAGCAAATAGTAATTTGATGGTCTTTTCCTGACCTTGGGTTAAATTAGACAGGCTAGTGTACTGTACATTTACTAATTTTGAATACAATAAATCAGATAGCTATGGTGAAATATCTTCAACAAATAATCAAGTTTGGTTCAAATGTATTTGTTATAATTTGATATACAATGACTTGGATGATTAAACAAAATTAACAGTCACATTGAGTAATATACTAGTCATACAGTATGTATTACACCCTTGGACACATCTGCAAGGAGTTATGTGTATGTTCTCCCCGTGCTTGCATGTGTTTCCTCCGGGCACTCCGATTTCCTCCACAATCATAAAGACATACTGATAGGTTGTATATGTCAAATAAATGCGCTTAGATTGTAAGCTCTTTGGGGAAGGGCCTGATGTGAATGTATACATGTAATTGTAAAGCGCTACAGAAGATGTTAGCGCTATATAAATCCATAATAATAATAAGAATAACATGAATTTCTATACCATCTTCTCATTTGAGCAGTGCATTATTTAAGAGGTAATCTTAGTTGCAAATTAATGGTTGTATGGATTAGCATTTATGCATCACACCAGAGATGATTGAAAAATATACACCTTCAATTAAAGAATTTACATTTGGACTGGTTTTATAACCATTATAACCATTGAATTTAGAATGGTTTTATAACCATTGCTTACATCCGCAAAGGGCTGGTATTGATTTGGCTTTCCATTGAAGTACTCAAACATTTAAAGGAACTTTCCTATGAAGCATTTCTTTCAGGAATTCATAATAAAAACTTCTTTCTTACCCACACTCATATCAAAGGGGCATATTTATAAAAGAGCGAAAAGTAGCGAAATGTTTTCGCATTCGCTTTTCGCATGGGTTTTCGCCAAAAAGCCAGTTAACGCTATTTATAAAGGTAGCGTTAACGAATGGCGAAACCGTTTCCGCGAGCTATCGCTAAACCCTTTTCGCCTTACTTCGCAATGGTAATTTTAGCGAAAAGGGAGCGAAAAGGCATAATGCGATTTATAAAAGAGCGAAAGGTGGTTTTTGCGTTAAAAAGAGCGAAAGATTAGCGCGACCCTGAAGGTGGTGAAAAGTCATTGTTTGAGCGAAAAGGCATTCTAATGGGTAATATGCCTTGAAAAAGCGAACGCGCATTAGAAGGGCGATCGCGCATTAGAATGAAATATGCCTTGGAAAAGCGACATTAGAAAGGCGAACGCGCATTAGAAAGGTGAACGCACATTAGAAAGGCAAACGCACATTAGAAAGGTGACCGCGCATTATAATGGAATATGCCGTGGAAAAGCGAACGCACATTAGAAAGGCGACCGCGCATTATAATGGAATATGCCTTGGAAAAGCGATCGCGCATTAGAAAGGCGAACGCACATTAGAAAGGCGATCGCGCATTATAATGGAATATGCCTTGGAAAAGTGATCGCGCATTAGAAAGGCGAACGCACATTAGAAAGGCGATCGCGCATTATAATGGAATATGCCTTGGAAAAGTGATCGCGCATTAGAAAGGCGAACGCACATTAGAAAGGCAATCGCGCATTATAATGGAATATGCCTTGGAAAAGCGATCGCGTATTAGAAAGGCGAATGTGCAGTGCAAAAGAAAATTGTATTCCAATTGAGAAATTCTAAGAAGATTGACTAAATAAGACATGGCTGACTTCTTGGTAAATGTGAGGTGGCCATTTTGAACTTGACATCATTTTCTAGTGGGCTTTTCTGGTTTCGAATGGTTTTCACAATGCAGTCTTCTTAGATGCGTTAAGTTTTCGCTGCGATACTTTTCGCTCTTTAACGCGCCCGTTCGCCTTTTTCAGCCGCGAAGTGTGTTTTTTTTCGCTTTTTTATAAATAAGGCGAAACGAAGCCCCAAATGGTGCTATTTTCGCTGCGATGTGCTGCGCTAATTATTTGGCAAAAAAGACAATCCTTTATAAATATGCCCCAAAGACTCATATTCTTCAGATAACTGTAGGGCTGAAATAAGGAAAATTGTGTGTATTTTTTTGTTCCACAGAATTCTTGTAGTGTATTTAATTTTATCATTAAATTATAATTTAATTATAGGTTGACTGTGCTTTCAAGTACTTTGAATCACATGGATATCTATGATGCACGCATTTGGTTTGCTTCGGGTAATGTGGATTTAAAACTCTAGTAAGCAGTAATGAATGTTATATCATCCTCTCTAAAATGTTTTATTTTAAATAAATATTACAAATTTCTATAGGGACAGAATCTAATTTTGTTCACAAATGAATCTTTGATTTCTTTTGCTTGTGGTCTTTATGCTGTCTAGGTTAAAGAAAATATAAAAATACTTGTAGAGAAATGTAATATCACTCCTCCATGCTACTTCCTTGACCACGCTCCCACCATGCACTAATGATAATGCACTGTTACTACATTGTGAGAGCAGGTCAGGTGAGTAATGTTTTTAAATGTCCCCATTGGAACCAAATTAAATTTCATACTACATAGTATCACAAAATTAAACGCTTAAGGTTTTGTATTGGGTGCTCTGTGTTGTTGAACACTGCAGGTATCGCAAAACCGCTAGAAAACCTGCACTAACCTGATATCACATCAGATAGCATGGGGTTTGCATGGATTTGGGTGAGAGCACCTGAAATTTCATCTCCCAGTTATGATTCAAACTAAATATTAAAGTAATGAGTCCTGCAATTTCTCCATAATGTTCGATTGAAATTATGAATACACATTTTGTAATACGTATGCAAATATGTAGTTTCATTTACTGCATGAAAGTACATTTTTGTGAAAATGAGGCAGCACAAATTTTATATAAAGGGCACCCACGCATCGTCCCAGGCTAGCACTAATACATTGCACTTCACCTGTAAACATGCATAGGAAAAACTTCCATTCATAACTGACAGCTGGTAACTTGAAAAAAAGCAGAAAGAGAGGTAACAGAACATCAGGAAGCATTTCAGATTAGGCTTACACCACTCACCTTTCAAACTATTGAAGTTTTGGAATTTGGGGGTTACCTATATAAAATGTATCATTTGAGGGGTGAACTTGTCCTTTAAAGGGACACCATACTGGGGCAGTAACTGACAGCTCCTATTCATTACCATACGATTGCCTATGTCAGAGATTGGATAAGCATCAGGGACACTGACTGAGGGAGGAGCAAGAAAGCAGTCATTTACTGTGTACCTTTAAAAGGGCATGTCCAGTCTAAATATAAACTTTAGTTGTTCTAGTGTAGGCTACTCTTGCCCCCCAACGACTATATTCGTTTGGTAAAAAAAAAGATTTAGAACTGTACTTACATGCCTTCGTTCCCCCGGCACTCTGATCCAGCTCCCTGCTTGCCGGAACTGCAAGCAAGGGGACAGACTGGCATCTATATATAATGTATTATTAGACTTTTGTTATTACTTTAGAGTAACATCTAAAGTGAACCTATCCTTTTTCTCAGTAATTGAAGAATGGGAGGTATCTAAAACCTGCAGTTGTTTCAGTAAGCAATCATATTTGTTGTGTATGTAAATATGTATTTACCTATTGTATTGTAAACACATTATTACATGACAATTGAGGGCCTAATAAGAAACTTTAGGAGTACCATGACCTGGGCAGTTAATTTAGGATTTCATCTGTTTTACACTAAATACTGATTTCATATACGGTAATTATCTGCAAATATTTAAAACGTAGTCATTTATAATTTTTTATTAGACTAGATTAAATGTATTGTCATTAAACAACCAATATGTAAGTCAATGAAATATATATAATATAAATACAACTAAAAACAAAATATGTTTCGAGTACACCTTCTGGTTAATGTGCACAGAGCACCTTCCTCAATAATATTCTAATGAACATGACATGCTCAGCGTTGCCTTTAGTGCACTTGTATGGCCCTGGCCTAAAATTAAAATTTCGATGTTTCCTTTTTTCAAAAGTAGAAATTGCAATCACTGAATATTTAAATGTTTGATTAAATGTGTCTTATCTACATTGTGCAGGGATTCTTATTTATAGCCAAATTTGTATTATTAATTAGGGATGGAATAGTAACTCTTTGAACTATGAACTTTCGGGCTTTTTGAGCTTGCAGACTTATTTTCGATAATTGTCGAAAATGTGAGGATTCTCAAATTTTAGATAACCCTTCGTCCCATAACCTTTGAATGTGGCGTTCAATAATCCTCAAATTCGGCAATAACCCTAGACTTAAGCTCTCCATAACCCTAGAATGTGGCATTCAGTAAATGTAGAATTTAGCGATAACCCTCGATTGTGGCGTTCGCTAACCCTCAAATTCGTCCATAACAATTGAGTGGGGCGTTCGATTTTGGTAACCCTCGAAAATAAATTCTATGACGAAGCTTGAAAATAGCCTTATCATGAGGAAAATTAATATTTAAACAAATATTGGTATATTTGTGTTTCTTAGACCATTTCTCAGGTCCCAGAGCCATAAATAGTAAGTAACCATTGCTATTTTAACTGTATTTTAACAGAACTTATTGAACTATATGTTCCCATTGACTTTTATGGGTCCATTTTAGAACTATTGAACTTTTACTTAAGTTCAAAAATTCGAAAGCAAACCGAACTTTAGGAAGTTCGGCCATCTCTGTTTGCAATATGGTAACTGCAATACTGCTACGAGTATTTATAAAAGTTTAATCCATAGTCTTCAAGGAAACAGTGACATCTCATGACTATTTGCTTTTAAAAAAAATAGTAAAATGTCTGTTTTAGCAGTAAGTGATCATTACTGAACACATAAGCTGTTATATATTGGATACTTTTTGCTGTATACAAGTTGTATAATTTTTTCATAATATATTGGTTCTTTGTATGCTATCCCTTTAATTCTCAAAAACATTTTGATCCAGTAAAGTAAGGAACACAACAATACTTTAAAAAATTTACTTCTATTACAAAGGTATTTGAATTTGGTGGCACACTTTTCTTGGCAATGAGGAACTTGAGTTTATTTCTTGTATTTTTCAGCAATAGTTCTGACTTTACAGGAGTTTTCAGCACATTTCACATCACCCTACATGTTGTTTGGATGATTTGACAGCAGGAATTTTTTTTTCAGCCAGAAAATACAACTGTGTGAATATTGATTCCTCAGGTGCCAGAAAGGAGGATTGAATCAGTTGAATAAGTGAAAAACATCTTGTGTTAAAGCAAACAAACTAAAGGCAAAACGATGCGAACGCAACTGTAATAAATAAAAAAAAAAATTGGAGGAAGGGGCCAACACCTGCCGAAACGTTGCACAAGCATTAGAGCACCTCTGGTTTACCTACCTGGACTCTGGCTATCTTACATAGTTTATATAAAAAAAACACAGAAAATATCTCATGTAATGAGGAAGCTCTTTACAGTATATTTCCAGGTTTTCAAAATTCTATCACTTGTCCATAAAGCTCCTTCCTTTCATTCTGAAGCTCACTCACCTTATTGCCCTCCAGAAGCTTAAAAACTACAACTCCCAGCCTCAGGCTCACACAAATAGTTTTTGCATAAAGGAGATCCCAGCTGATCTCTTCCTTATAAAAGACAAAAAATATTTTCAGGTAGATAGTTTAGATAAAAACAAATAAAAAGGATATTACCTAAAAAAATGAATTGGTAACTTACTTTGGGATTTAAAGTTAACCTAACCTTTCCATGGTGATATATATTCTGTCCACGTTTTTTTCAACAGTCCAACAAAACTTTTTACAGTGCTCCTAGAACAACTCCCATAAATAGTCTGGACATATAACACCTGTCGACACCGTTTCCCATAAAGATCCAAACTAAAAGCAAGGCAAACAATCCACAGTTTCGTAATCTAAGTGAAAGGCAAGTGCCCTCCATTGCACACTGAACATTCATGCCTACATCTGCAGTTTGCTTGCTTTTTACATGAAGACTCGAAGACGTTTTTTCCTGTATTCTTAAAAATTGGATTTGGGAACACTGCCTGTTTTGGAAACAACATGCTAAGCCACAGATCTACATCCTTTGTGCCCCAGGAAATCTGCGAATGAACACATTAGCCAGTTAGAAAAAAAGTGCCAGATTTTTTTCTCTGATTTATACTCCTTTACTGAAAGCAGGAGGGAGAAGATATCTATGTAAGTAATCAACTTTAATATTTTCCCCTCACTGACATAGGCAAATGCAAGCCCAGTGGAGTGGTTACACATATCAGTACATCCCCCAAACATGTCTCTGGAACATTCTTCACAATTGACACTGTACTGTTACCTTCTGATACTAGACACAGCTGCACTAGAAGCTTTTTAAGTGTCCCCTTAAGTGCAGGCAGCAAAACTACAGTAGAGGATGCATTACTGACAAAAGAAGCTAAACAATTATCATCCTGAACTGCATTTAAATTAGTTACATTAAAAGGTACTTTAAATTGATGAAAAACTCTCTTACAGGTGTAAATGTGCCATTATAATTACCTGCTGCCTTAGGCTGGGTACACATGGGCCGAGATTTGTCTGGCAGTTTGGCAGTTCGCTGCAATCAAGGTTCCCCCTTTTTTACTAATCACCCCAGACCGGTCGCAGACACCCACACCACACAATATTTCTGACCAATACACGGTACTATCAGTTGGTAGGCCAGAAATATTGTATGGTGTGTACAATTTGAGGGATTGTACTTCATTGTTTGTTGTAGAAAAGGTTTTAAAATGAATACTTTAGAAAATGAATACCATGATAGCTCATTCTGATTTTGGTTACAGACAAACAACAATAAATGTCCATGTGTTTCCAAATGGGAAACACTGGATGAATAAGATGCAGCACAAATGGTTGAGATTAAGAGGTATAGCTTATTACACGTGCTATATAAAAAAAAGCCAAATAGAGGAGGAATTGAGGAGTAGAAAGGATGTTTTCTAATTGGATTCAGGAAGAATGTGGCAGGGAATCAAATATTTTGGGCTATACCATCATGTGGCATACATAGATATCTTCCAGATAAATTCAATTGTTTCATGCACAATTTGCAAAGAAATGAAAGCTTTGCAGTATAAGGAATGTGGAAATTAATGTGGTACAGAATTTCCATGTTTTTTGAAAGAATTCTTAAGGATATCATTAAAACAGCATATAAAATCATTGGGAAGAAGATAACATTAGAAGAAATGTATATATCTCACAGCAGTAAATCCAAAAATATTTGTAGCAATGAGACCCACATTTACCATCTGAAGAATATATAGACCACCATATGCAAGAACATCTTAAAGTCGGCCAGTCTCATTTACGGAGGAGTGATGTAGTACGCATCGCTCCTTTCAGCTCTTAACGTCATGCTATGCTATTTACAATCGGTTAGTGTGATGTTAAGTCTCGTTTTGTGGTGGCTGCACGAGTACTGAAAGCCATCGCAAAACCAATTTACCAGAGGCTTCGTGGCTGTTTGCGCATTAGTATTTAACGGCAGCTAATAGCTGGTGTTAAATACTTACACGCAGGTGAGATTCACCCAAAGTCACGCAGCCTCTGGTATATCCTCAACGGGAGATTTGCCCAGAGAGCTCAGAGCTGTTACAATGGTAAATTTTTTTTCAACTTCAAATTGCATTTTCTTTTATTACTGGTGTAATGGTTTTGCTTCAAACTTTTTTTTTTTCTTTTTGTGTTCTATTATTCTATTCTGTATTCCATTGAATAGGGACACAAGTTTGACATCCATGTTGGTTTGACCTAAATAAATTGGCCTATCCTAAAAATGAACAAAATAAAAAAACAAAGTTGTTCAGCTTCCAATTTAAGTCTCTTTAATAAAAAACACATGTACAGTAAAATTAAATGGTCTCTGATGCTCATGTTAACTCCCCCGTGACTACATATTCATTGTAACCACAGCTGAAGTGACCAAGGTTTTCCTACTTGTTTCTAAGAAAAATAGATTTGTGGATTTTGTTTGATAACTTACAGGGAGATTTAATAAAAGTTCTTATCGTTAATAATGGTGCTAATTTTGCCCTAGCCAATCAGATCTTATTTAACATTTGAAATCTAACATCTAATTGGTTGGGGCAAAATTAGCACCATTTTTAATGATAAGAACTTCTATTGAATAACCCTAATAGTGTATAGTAAAATGTAATATTTGAGAACAAAATATGTTCTTACTGTAGAATATGATATAATAATATCATGCATATAGATGAGCAAATATAATTTTAAATCATTTAATCCACTATCATCTGCACTAAGTATTTCTGTTTTGTTCCCAGAAGATAGAAAACATATTTTATACCTTTAGATGCCTGGCAACCATGAAAATATAAATTGATGGTAGCTAAATAAAAATATTTGATATCTTAATATATGTGAGGGAAGAAAAATTGTGGTCTACATACAAGTGCCCTCCATTATAGGGTATCTCCATCCCCAATACCCAAAATTCGTAAAAGGTAGGAAACCTCAAACCTAGACCTCACTAGGTTTAAAACCCCAAAGTCAGCTCCTAAAAGTACTTATCAGACCTAATTCCCATACCTTTCTGCTGCTGTTTTTCCGTGTGATACAGCAGAAGGGACTGGACCAGCAGCCATATCTGTGATTGGCTGAGACTCAAAATCTTTTTATTTGCAGCTACCTTTTTGTGTCTGTGATTGACTGGGTTGCAAAATCTTTTTATTTGCAGCTACCTTTTTGTTTGTAACAAATGCATCACCTATTCTACAGTACACTAGCCAATTAAAACCTAGCTTTTAGGAAATCCATTTAGAGACTTACTAAAAGCTTAGAACTTATTTTCAGGTGATTTTTCCTCCTTGATGGATGGATATTATAGAGGAGGACACACAATGGCATTTTACATTGGGGAAGATATTTTATAAAGGAGGACACAAAATGGTATTTTACATTGGAGAAGATGTTTAGCTAGAATAATTATATTTATAGATGGTATCCATTTTCTGATAGATTATATACTTAAGCAAGATCAACTTTCTGGGACATATTTATAAAGGTTCAGTATTGGCTTAGTCCAATAACTAACCTTTATAGTGACTATTAAATCTACCTCTAGTAGCGGACAATTTTACGATGGTGATGTTTATTTTTTGGCTGCAACCAAATAGTGGATACTGGAGAGTATTTGTTTTATATCGCACGGTTTTGACCCCTTGACTTCTAGGTTTTCTATGTATAGTTGTACTTTAATGGGTGTTAATTTATATAGCTTAAGCCCCATACTAAAGGATGATTATGGGTATTTGTAAATTGCCATATATTACTGACAGGTAATTTCATTATTTGTGTATTGTATATGTTTACCTTAAGTAAACATGTTTTATAAATAAGCAAAATACAATGGAATTTGACCACTTTGGGACAACTTGACTTGTTATATTATATATACAATTATATATATATATATATATATATATATAGACCGGAGATTGTGTCATCCTGCTTTTTTTAAAATGAGGTTACCAACTCAATATAAAACAATCCAATTCTTTGTAAATTTTGTGAATTACGAGTTGTAGCTTTTAATTATGATTCATGTTTACAAGCAGATCAATCATTTTCCACTTCATAACAAAAACCTTTGTATGTTTTTATTTTAACATTAACCTTTACAGAAATATCAGATTTTGCTAGTGAGTAGGATGCTATTTTGTGAATAAACTCATAATTTATGAATTGTGGAAACCAGTGAAATTGTTATTGAGGAACAATCAAAATGGAGACATGTTTACTTTAAACATTATATTGATTTTTTATATTTTTTTTAGCTTGGCCCCAGGCAGCATAGTTATAGTAAGCATGTACTTTATCTAACCTGCAGAGCTCTGGCCAATTGCCAGAGTCTTCAAATAAATGAAGCATATAACCCCTAACAGTCCTTCCTACTGTGCATTTACGCAGTTTCAGAAGCTGTGTGCCCTTCATGCCTTTGAGGCACATAAAAAAAATCAAACACAGCAGTGCCTTTGTTACTATATTATGTAAGAAATATATAATAAAGACATATTTATATCTTGACATAGACAGTTGATTTTGTTTCTTTCTGTTGAAAAATAAAGTTTCCCTACTGGAAAGTTGAGCATATGTGACACATGCACAGATCAGACAAATCTAATTATTTCATGCTTTAAAGGGCATCTATAGTGAAAAAAACAAATTGCCCCTTTGCAAAGTTAAATTCATGTACTCTGTGCTGCCTTAATCCTATCTCTGTCAGTGACTCTGTTTAACCATGGTGTCAGGTCTCTTTTCAGCACTCCCCCCTTCCCCCTCCCCTCTGTTACCTCCTCCATGTCTCAACTCCGGCTAACCGACAAGCTTATCATGTGCAGTAGGAGTTTAAAGTTCAACATCTTAAAAACACACCCACGCACAGTGGCCAATAGAAAGCAAGCTGTCCTGGAGACACGGAAGAAGAAGGAGAACAGTACAGTTTACTTTCTCTCACTTTGTGACCCATCATCAATCAGTGAAAGCTATTAAGAAGGGGGGTCAAGTGCAGCCTTATATCTACCATCAAAGCTACCTCTCTCCTCCTGCTAATGCTCTTATCATTATGTTTATTACAGAGCGGGGGGGGGGGGATCACGTCACAGGGATTTGATTGACAGTCCAAGTAGGAGTAGATGATCCTGCAATACTGGTGTATCTCAGGACAGAGAGGGAATTTGAAAAAAGTGAAGACACTCTGGGGGTTGTGGGGAATTGTAGAACACATGGAAAGAAAGTGAAAAAAGTTCATTTTCCCACTATAGATGCCCTTTAATCTCAGGGTGCTGGCGTACATATTCTACATACAGTGTATTACATCAAAAACACAATATTTATGTCAAATTTAAGCATGTTTTTTATTTGTTTAGATTTAACAGTTTCTATTCCTGGATAGTAGAAATTAAATAGCTGCACATTTCTGCTCATCTGCAACTAAGAGACATTGCAGGCATTGGCAAACCTAGCTTTTGGGCTTGATTAAGATTAATCAGATTACCTTGTCAAAGAGAGGCTACAGCGAAAGGCATTCTGGGCAAAATGTTTAGGCAACATCTTTTGTAAATTTTTAACATTTACAGTATTTATACATCCTATTTAAAGATAAGAATTTTTTAAGGTCTTTATACAGCACTTGACGAGAAACGAGAAACAGGAAGTGAAGAACTTAGGGGGAGATTCAATAAATTTTGCAATCGCAACTTACCTGCAATCGTTGCCATGATGTATTAACCACTTTGTGGCCGTTAATACATTGCGAAGACGCAAGAGATAAGTTGCGACCTTTCGCGCGACTTAGAAGACACTAAAGACACTTTTTACTAGTAAAACAATATTTCGACATGGCGCAGGCAGCACAAAAGCCTCGCTAATACATTAGTACATTGGTTAGATTGAGTTTAGTGCTTGTTTTCCCATTAACGCGGGATATCGCACCTCCCTGTTAATCTGAGACAAAAATATGAATCATTGGATCTAGAAGATAAAAAAAAAAACATTTAATTTATCTGACAAACCAGTAATCAACTTATTGTTGCTTATCATTAAAACAGGATTTTGTACACTTATTATTTGATCATTTTAAAATTGAATTTTTACATAACACGACTTTTCTGTGGTACTCAAAATTCTCGATTACTTTATTTAATGCCAAAATGTTTTTAGTCATTAATCACACTCTACACAGGCTTTCTGGGAAAATGAGCACATAATGAAGCTCATTAAGATACATTACTGCACTGTGCAGAACTTTTTTTTATAATCTGTAATGGCATGGCCTTGTTTGCATACTGACAGGTTTGTAATTCTGGTTTAAAGCTTAGCACTTTTGGAAATGTCTAATTGATGGCTGGTGGTACAGTAGTTATTTGTTTTAGTTTCCTTTAACACCATGCACTGCACAATAGTTGAAAGAGGCAATCTCATTAGTCAGATTGCAAAGGCATGAGTTATAGTAAATAACAAATATAACATAAAGAAGATAAGCATAATTGAAAACCTTTAAGAAGATATTACAGCTTACTTACGATGTGCTGCTAAGTAGCTGTAAAATCTTATGGAATGGTGGAATCTTATTAGCTAGAAAGTCAGGCAGAACCAATCAAATAAGCAGAGAAATGAACAGCAAGATTAAGCACAGCACCCTTGTTTTTTTTCCATTTGCCACAATGCACTGTACAAGTAATTTAATAATATGTGATTGTACCATAACATTGTTCCTATACACATCTAGATTTGTATTTTGAATCTTGCAAAATCTAGTTCTCAAATATATAAAGATAACACTGCAGAGAGTGTACTGTAATGTTAAGTTTGTTGCAATCAAACATGCTAATGAGCAGAACTGTTACACTATATGCCTGTCATCTACTGGCCAAACATCTGTTCATTCAATTGCAACATTGACCAGTTTGATAGTATGGATGACATGGGTACAGGTATACAGTTGAATCAGTTGTTTGCTTAAACAATATAGAGTGGTTGTAAATAATTAGAATAGATTACAATACAGTGTACAGGTAATAGATTTAGTCAGTTATTGGAATGGGATAGAATACACTTCCTCAGGGTGTAGTAGTGGGTGTGTGGGGATGTTTTGGGATTGGTTATCCTAAATCTTTCATCCAGTCTGGTAGGTGTGTAGCATAAGGGCTGTACAACCACATAGACCATATTTTATGGAACGTTGGAATTGTATCTTGGATTGTGTGTAGCATTCTTTCATTGATGCAAATTTCGTTGATTTTATGTATTGTTTTGGAAAATATTAGGGATGGATTTCTCTATTGTGCTCCTATTGCTATTTTGGAAGCTAACATGACACATTGTGCCCAGATGTTTCCATGTTTATTTAGTTTATTGATTACTTTTCTTAATAGGGCTATGCTGGGTTTGGTTTTATGGGTATTAGAGTGACCCATTAATAGGTCTGTGATATCGGGCAGAACCACCATATGTGATATGTGTCCTAGGTTTCGCAGTTTTGGACACAATGTGGACTGATACTTGGGAAAATTTTTATCTAGAAGAGTTGGGACTCTATAGGTGCGGTAAAGGACTTTTAGAGCTGTTTCGCTTAAGGCAATATTCAAACTGCCCTTGTTTTTTTTTTTTTGAAGGTGTACAGTATGCCCAGTTTGAGTCTTCCCAAGTTTCTTGAATGTTATCTTCCTAGTCTATTTGGAACGCGTGTTTGGCTGGTCTGGGTGTATTAAAGAGTCATTTATATATGTTTGAAATATTGCCTTTGCTAATGGGGGAATAATGACATGCTCTTTTGAATTCTGTCATGTTGTTAATGAATGATTTAATTTGAAATTCTTTGTCGATGTAGTGGTGTATTTGTATGAGTTGTTAGTGGCCACGTATAGGTATTCGTTGTATCTTATTTTTTAATCTGTCCATTGTTATTAGGTTTCCTGATTAGATAAATTGTATAGCTCTGAAGAATTTTGCTTCTTTCCACCAGTTGAAGCTATCATTTTGGTATCCAGGGTGAAAGTCAGGGGAGTGGGTGATTGTAGACAGGGGGGAGGGGGAGGTATGTAGTTTATATTGTTTTTTATATGGTCCCATAGTTTGAGGGTGGAAATGGTTAGGGGGCTAGTAGTGTTTGGGAGTTCTCTTTTGTTGGTTGATAGCCAGGTGATGGAGTTTAAGTCCAATGTGTAAAAGGTCCATTTCTAGCTGGGCCCATCTAGGGTGTTGTTCAAATGTATGCCATGTTAATATTTGTGAAAGTTGTGCAGCTACATAATATTGATATAGATTAGGGACTCTCAGGCCTCCTTGTGAGGTTTGTGATTGGAGGGGCTTTAGCAAGTCTTTGGATAACCAGATTGGAATACATCTAAAGAGGTATAGAATACGTGGGAGGATATTCATTTTAATTGTGTGGATTCTTCAGATCCACAAGATGTTTAATTTTGTCCAGTTGTTAAGGCCTTTTTGCAGTGTTTTGTACATTTCGGGGTAATTTGCTTGGTATAGGGAGTTTGTTGATGGGGTTAGGGTTATTCCCAAGTACTTAAATCCTTTATCTTTATAAGTGAATTGAAAGTTTATTTCTAGGAGTTTTTTGTGGTGGTGGGGGGGAATGTTGATGGTGAATAAATCGTTTTTTTTCTTGGTTTATTTTGAGTCCTGTTATTTGGGTTATTTTGTCTAGGGTATTGAATAGATGTGGTAATTAGGGGGGGATGTTAGAGTTAATGCAATGTCATCTGCACACATGCTTATTTTATAGTTAGATTTGGCTATGGTGATTCCTGAGATGGAGGGGTGCTGTCTGATTGTGTTGGCTATGGGTTCCATTGCTAATATGAAGAGAATTGGGGACAGGGGGCAGCCCTGTCTTGTGCATCTTCATATCTTTATAAGGTTTATAGTGTCCGTGGGTAAATGTAAGGTAGTAGTTGGGTTGTCGTAGTATATTTGAAGTACATTAATTATGGTTTCTGGGAAGTTGTATTGTCTTAGGGTTTCTAGTAAATATTGCCAGTTTAGTTTGTCAAAGGCTTTTTAGTTTGACAGTTTTAAGTGCCCACATACAAGGCTGATAGTATGATCAACCCAACATGCGACATGTAGACATTTCCATTGATTGGCCCAAAAATTGTATGTTTTCCAGATCTAATAATGCGTTATTAGATTGTAAAATGGATCGTAATTACGATTGGGAAAGTTATTTAGTTAACTAATTGCAGTGTTGTCTGAAGTTCCGATTAAAAGTTAATGTAGTCAAACCTTACAATAGATGAGATTATACAATAATCACTAAACAAATGGAATGTCAAATAATATGTATGTTATATCTATGTACATTGGTCGGTGTTACGATCGCAATGTTCCTGTGATGTTTCCCAGATGGATCCAGGTTTGCGGTCGATACAATTACAATCTTAATATTGATCACAATGTAATATGATCAATTCCTGTTATATAATATATAATACTGTTATATAAATAGATAAAATTAAATAACTGAAAAAGAGAAGGTATTTCTGAGTATACATATGGAAGTATTAAAAAATCTGTATATAATGGTGGGTTTATTCGTTCTATTCCTTTGTTAGATTTAAAGGGGACGTATGCTTGTGAAGGTTCTCATTCATCCAGGTCATGGTATATCTGTTGTATTCAATTAGATCAACTGGACTTGAAATGTAGTTCTTGAAGACGTTTCGCTAGTCATCCGACTGGCTTTCTCAATTCAGAATGACTTGTACAAGAATCTGTGGCAATTATGTACCCTGGAAAATCCCAATTAGCATATCACAGCCAGGTGTTAAGGGTGTGATTAGATAGTGGCTAAGAGGTGTTATAGGAACGCCCGAGTAAGGTGTAAAACAGCATTGTACATGCAGACAGTTGGTGTCGAACCCCCCCACCTCTATTTAGGCTTGGTTTCTTTATTTCACATAAATGGCCTCCTTAACACCTCTCTTGAACCAGTCACGTTCCTTCGCCAGTATGTGTAACAATCTTCACAAGGTATGTCCTTTATCCTTAAGATGCAGCCGTGTATCTGCATCTTAAGGATAAAGGACATACCTTTGAAGAGTTGTAATGTTAACATACTGGCGAAGGAAAGTGAATGGGTCAAGAGAGGTGTTAAGGAGGCCATTTATGTGAAAATAAAGAAACCAAGCCTAAATAGAGTGGGGGGGGCGACACCAACTGTTGCCATGTACAATGCTGTTTTAACACCTTACTCTGGGCGTTCCTATAACACCTCTTAGCCACTATCTAATCACACCCTTAACACCTGGCTGTGATATGCTAATTGGGATTTCCAGGGTACATAATTGCCACAGATTCTTGTACAAGCATCTGAATTGAGAAAGCACGTCGGATGACTAGCGAAACGTCTTCAAGAAACTAACATTTCAAGTCCAGTTGATCTAATTGAATACAACAGATATTTAAAGGGGACATTTTTTTTTTCTGCAGATGAAGATGATATAGATGAAGATGTAGATGGAATAATTCCCCATGTCGTAAGAAGGGATCATCCATCTTCAGGGGAGGTGATCATGTGAAGTAGTCCATCTCTTAGTAAAGTTATTTTAATAGGAAACCCCCACCCATTTATTTTGTTCTGTCGTCAGATAGTTGTAATAGGTATTTATTCCTAACTCTGTAAAACTGTTAGTTGGGATACGTCAGCGAAAAAGGTAGTCCCTGAAATTGTGAAGGAAATAAAGGATTATTTTTCATAGAGTCTTTAGATTTAATGTCATTGAGCTGGACTATAACATCTCTGGGAGCAGATCTGTCTATATGCAATGTTCATAAATGCTGGGTCAAAGTTATGTAGTAGTACAGAAAAAAGGGAGACCAGAAATTTCCCCAAATCTTTGTGTTTAATTCCCTTTTTGATTCCTCTTTTTTTGATGTTGTTTCTCCTAACTCTCCCCTCCAAGTCAGCTATCTCATTAAACATACATTTTAATTTCATAGATTTTAGATTTCATTAATGAATCCTGTGATGTAACGAGGTCATCAATTTTGTTCTCATTTTGTGAAATTCTGGTTCCCAGGGACTCCATAGAAGGTTTTAGGTCTTTATAGCAGTGGTAATATCATTACTTATTGCCATTTTAAAAGAAGCAAACAGCTGTTTCATGGGAAACAATGTAATAGGTACAGGTTCCTGTAAATACTACATATACCATTGTAGGTTTTGGAGCAGTTGTAAAGTTGGTATTTAAATCATTTTCTGGAGTTATGGGGTTGATAGCTAAGTTGATATGTGATATATCCATCAGAAAATGACTTAATCAGATCCAGTTTATATATCTTTAGAGAAATACATTGCATAGGTCCAGTTTTTAAATTACTAAATTAAAAGGAAAATATGACATTTTGACAATTGAAGTTTCTATGCAAAATTAATTAAGTATGTAAACTATTTTCTAGCAACTGGCTTTGAAATGCAATATTTACATAAACATAGTAACATAGTAATTAAGGTTGAATAAAGACATACGTCCATCAAGTCCAACCTATTAACCCTCTTTTTTTTAACCCTACCTAACAGTTGATCCAGAGGAAGGCAAAAAAAACAGCTAAAAAGGGGGGGAAAATTCCTTCCTGACTCCAAACAGCAATCGGAAAGTATCCCTGGATCAACCAGATCTATATGTATTAATACCAGTAATTCTCAATATTTTTTAGTTTTAGAAACTTATCCAGGCCTTTTTTAAAGCTATTCAATGAACCTGCCATTACCACTTCTGCTGGAAGACAGTTCCACAGTTTTACCATTCTCACTGTAAAGAAACCTTTCCTAACCTGAAGATGAAACTTCTTTTCTTCCAACCTTAAAGGATGTCCACGAGTTCTCTGATATGACCTATTAGTAAACAAGGCACCAGAGAGTTCATTGTATGGCCCATTAATATATTTGTATAAGGTTATTATGTCCCCACGCAAACGTCGCTTCTCCAGTGTAAACAGCCCTAACTTGTCTAATCCGCCTGCATATTCAAGCCCCTCTATCCCCTTTAGTTTAGTTGCCCTTCTATGAACTGCCTCAATTTCCAAGATGTCCCTTTTGTATATGGGATTCCAAAACTGCACCGCATATTCCAAATGAGGCCTTACCAGTGCCTTGTAAAGAGGGAGAATAATATTTTTCTCTCTTGAATCTATTCCCATCCTTATACAAGACAATATCTTGCTAGCTCTAGCTGTTGCTACCTCGCATTGTTTGCAATAGCTAAGTCTGTTATCTACCAGAACCCCCAGATCTTTTTCCATTACAGATGCACTTAACACAGAGTTATTTATGGTGTAGGTGGCACAGGGATTATTAAATTCCAAATGGCTGCAGTACGCATGCCAAACATTCCCCGAATGCCAAACTTCTCCCGGAGGCAGGTAGGAGGCAGAGTCCTATATGGACTCTGCTAGCCTCTGGTGGGCAGTTTTTGGGACTTTGGGGGGGGACTACAGGAGAACCATATGGAGTTGGGATGTGAGGTAAGGATTTAAACTACACACTGATGGGGCCAGTAGTTGGGGGGATTATAGTTTTGGGGGTGGACATGCCATCCAATATTTCACCAGAAATAATATTCAGTAGCAGAGCATAGGTAGATGATTGCAAACTAGTCTAGAGAGCCACATGGTAAACAACGGAATATCAGAAACACATGCAGCAAAGCTGAGTCTGAATAATTGCAGTGTAAAAGCCACCAGTCTGCAATAAATGCAGCCTTGCTTGTAACAACAGTTGTGTCCTACATTCACCAGGGGGCATATTTCTAAAGGGCCTAAAATAGCACCCAAAAATTACCGCCGCACATAGCGGCCGCAAAAATAGTGCTATCGCTGTATTTTTAACAGCCAGCACCATCCCCATGATATGTATCGCAGCCACGATGTCCGACGGTAATTTTAAGTCCCTTCCCGGCGATACTGCACAATATCGCCACGAAGGGACTTAAAATCCCTTCCCGGCGCCTCAACTTCAGGGGCGGGGCATAAGCCCACCCCGCCCTTGACCCCCGCGGCGCCGGTGACCACCCGCAATCTGATTAGTTAATGTAAAGCATGTAAACCAAGCATTAAAAAATTGACCAATCAGAAACGGATTAGTGTTTTCTGCAAACCTATATAAAGAGGTGCACTCCGTCGCGGACTTCAGATGCAATCGCAGTAGATGGCTGAAGAAAGAAAAAAGAAGCTGCTGGCAACATTGGCTCCGCTGAGGCCGGCGGTGCCAGCGGGTTCACTGGCGGCCGTGGTGAGCCTGCCTGGCATCAGCGATATATAGTGAGACAAATTCAAGCTTACAGTTTCTGAAGAATATAAAGGCTTTTATCAATAAACTTTGCTGTTATATATGTGAGCATTTATTGATAAACCCTTTATATTCTTCATAAAACTGGTGTGCGGCTCAAATTTGTCTTACTATAAAGTGTTTTGGGACATTGGGCTTCCCTTTAAGAGATTCACACCTTTGCGTTTAAAGGAACATGATTATGGGTCATATAATAGTAATTAAATATAGTCATATTTATAAAGACGCGGTATCGCTTCTTAGTACATTTACAGCTACCGTGTGTTTATAAATATGTCCCTAGGGGCTGCTGCTTTTTTGTCTTTTAATATATATATATTTTTATATATATATATATGTATCCACTTCCTGGATGTCATGGTGTATAAACATGGGGGATTACACACCAAATTATATACCAAACCGACAGATTGAAATCAGATATTACAGTACAATAGCTGTCATCCTATCAGTCAGTTAACTAGGGTTAAGAGGGTTGTCAGTGAACAGACAGTGAGGACCCAACAGACAGACAATATGGTCAAAAAGTTTATAAGGAGGGGATATCCCAAGACTGTATTGGAGAGAACAAAAGAAAAAGTGAATGTGGTAGAGAGCTTGAGTAAGCAGAGGAAGGTTAGGGTCCCCAGACTTACTTTTGTGTCCCAATTTACCCATCAGAACCCCCAGATTAGTCAGGTCTTAAAACGTCATTGGCCTATTTTGGAACAGGCCTATCCTGGAGTGAGAGAATTTGATGTGCCCCCGCTGATGTCATATCGAAGGAATGACACCATTGGGAAATTGGTTACTTCCACTCGGGTACAACAGGACAGAAAACCAGACTAACAACAGGACAGAAAAAAACTAACCAAGTACTTGGTTAGACAGTGGTAGAAAGGGTATGTATCCGTGCTGCCATTGCATATATTGCAATTTGGTAGTTAAAGGAACTCATTTTGTGCACCCAATAAATGGGAATAAAATTGAATTACGAGGTAAATTTACCTGTGACTCTAAGTTTGTGGTTTACGTGATTGTCTGTCCGTGTGGTCTCCTCTATGTGGGGGAGACTACACAGAAGATAAAATCGCGTATCTCGCAACATAACTCCTCAGTGACCCAAAAACTTGTAAATTTGCCTTTAGCTAGGCACTTTGTGGAAAAGGGACACGGAGGGATGGACATGAGGTTCATGGTTTTGGAGAGTGTTCCCTTAAACTTTCAGGGTGATAGGGAACACAGACTTAAATGTCGTGAAACCTGGTGGATCAAGGAATTAAAAACATTGGCCCCTAGTGGGTTGAATAAAGACTATAATCTATACTTATTTCTTTGAGACCTTGGTGATACATCCCTACTATATATCTTCCACTGACTGTGTGCAATTAGTATTCTGACCAGAGGGGGTGTATAGGGAGGTGTTGATACTTAGAGTTGCTTGGAACTTGGGACTCCACACTAGGGTTAAATTGCCTCTATTGTAACGGAAACATTAGGTCACATCCTGTCTAGATACTATATAATGTTGATAAGAAATGTGTGTTATTGTATAGTCACATGTTACTTGAGAAAGGGCGCTGTGGCGCCCGAAACGTCGCCTGTTGTTGAACATGTGACAGTATTGAATAAATATAAGCTTGTTTTATATGGAGGAGGGCTGCTTCGTCTCTATTTCCTATTGTGTGTTGAACAGGACTATGGAGCCTGTATTGAAGCCTGCACCCATATATATCTAACTACTATGGAGTGCCGCCGACATTTCTATATTATGATATATATATATATATATATATATATATATATATATACCATTGATAAACTGATTCAATCTAACATCAATATGCTACTTTTTACTATAGAACTATAGAAGAAGGGAAAGGGTTAATGTAAAATCCCAGAATACCAGATGGGACTTGCAAATCAGTTGTTTGTATGTTTAACTGATTCTGCATGTTTAATTAATAAATGGAGAAAGGGCTATTTTAACTATTATGCAAAACCCTTCTGATTGGTGGACATATCTCCGTAGACTAGAAGCACACTGCCCATTATAGGAGGGGAGAAATCAATTGCTGCACCCATAAGAAACACAAAAATGAAAATAACTTGATAAAAGTACACAGGATAGCGCTCCGTACACTACAGAAAAGACATGCCTTTTAAACACAATTGGCTTACTTTCAACAAATATGATGTGCTAAAAGGGGAATTAGGTAATGGATTCCTGTGAAATTATCTCATCACACATAAGGAGCACAGTGGCTGTAGCTGGTAAGTCTTGTTTGCTGGATATATTTTCTGAATCTGTTTTGGGTCAAATTATGGTTTATGTGCATTATTTTTATATAAATGAGTATGAGTGAGTTGGTCAGTAAATGTGCTGGGCCCCCAATAAGTCCAGTGATCACAGGAGAGATCCAACATCTTAAAATGGTACACTACATTGTTTGTTTCACAATTTAATATGCAAAAAATAAATACAACGTTTCAGGGATCTTCCTGCCCCCTTCCTCAGGTAATATCTAAAATATAGATTTTAACCCAGTAGAAATCCACCAAAAGGAAGTAAAAGCCTTCACAGAACACATTAATGCTGTGGACCAAAACATCAGATTTACAAAGGAAGATGTACAAAATAACACACTGGCTTTCTTGGACTGCTTGGTAGAAGTCAGGTAAAAATGGTAAACTGGAATTAGAGGTTTATGGAAAACCAACCCACCCAGACCAGTATTCAATGTTTTATCCCCAACCACCCTTTAGATCACAAGCTGGGTGTCATGAGAACTAGGCAACACAGAGAAGAGAATTTCTCCACTAGCACAGAGACGAAGGGTAATAAAATAATATACCTCAGAGGAGCACTTAAAACTTGTGGATATCTGGACTAGGCCTTTGTTAAAATGGGTAGAAGGAAAGAAAATAACACGAATACCAACAGTGAAGGAAAGCAAGACAGGAGAAAGAACATGGTCATCCCATATGTAGCAGGGGTCTTCAAGAAATTAAGAAGAATTTTAAAATAAACACCGTATCTCTGTCTACTTTAAACCAAACAACACACTGAGGTAGCAACAGGAGCATCTGAAAGACCCAATACCGAAACACAAGAGTGACATAATACACGCAGTGCAATGAAGAGTGCTCTGATTTGTACAGTATGTGGAAAAGACCAAACATCAGCTGTGCCAATGTATGGCCCAGCACAGAAGAGCAAATTCCTTGGGTCAGGACCTACATCTTAAGGACAAAGGACATATGTTTAAAGATTGTAATCTCAACATCTTGGCAGAGGAACAGGATGTGATCAAGAGAGATGTCAAGGAAGCCATTTTCATAAAAATAACCAAACTAAGCCTGAATAGAGGTGTGTGTGTGTGTGGAGGGGGGGGGGGTTCCAACACCAATTGTCTGCCATGTACAGTGCTGTTTTAGGATGTGATGCCTTACCCTCTGCAGTTTCGATAGCACCTCTTAGGCACAATGCAGTCAACACCTTGTGTCCAGGAGGTCCCTAACAACTTGCTGTTATATGCTGATTGGGGCATTCCAGGGTATTAATTACCAACAGATTCTTGTACAAGTCTTTATAAATCTAGAGTCAGGTGACTAGCGAAACATCTTCAAGAACTAAACTTTAAGTCCAGTTGATCTAATTGAATACAACAGATATACCATGACCGGGATGAATGAGAACCTTCACAAGCATTTTACAGTACTTGGAGGTTTTACTTTATTATTATTATAATAATTCTTATTATTTATATATTGTTCATTGTATGCCATTAGGGTGGTGTACCTGGGTTTATAATACTTAAAGGGCATGTCCACCCCCAAAACTATAATCCCCCCCACTAATGGCCCCACAATGTAGTGTAATAAAATCCTTACCTTATATCCCAGCTCCATATGGTTCTCCTGTAGTCCCCCCCAAAGTCCCAAAAACTGCCCACCAGGAGGATAGCAGAGTCCATATAGGACTCTGCCTCCTGTCTCACCTCAGGGAGATGTTTGGCATGCGCACTGCAGCCCTTCTCCCCCTCCCTCCCCCTCCTTCTCTTCCCTCTCCCTCCCATTTTGCGATCCCTCCCCCTAGCATAGAAACCCTTGGCCATGTATTAGGGTTCCTTTCCCCAGCCCCAACCGCTAAAAAACATTTTTAAGAAAGTCTCCCGAACTCTACTTACCTTCCCTCTCTCCCCCAGCATTCTGAGAAGCCGGCAGCCGCGTTCGTGATTGGCTGCCTCTCAGCCAATCATGGACGCGGGTTCTGGTCCCGCCCCCTGCTTGCAGTGTATTGCAAGCAGAAGGCCGGGCAGTGCGTTGGAGGAGAGAGGGAAGGTAAGTAAAGATCGGGGCACTTTCTTAAAATTATTTTATAGCGGTTGGGGCTGGGGGAAGGCATACTATCATATGTGAAAAGTGTTGTAAAGGGTGGACATGCCCTTTAAGTTACAACTAGCTCATGGTGCTATTTTAGTTAGGATAGTGGGTATTTGGAATAACCAATCTTGGCTATACATAGAAAAGAAAGGTTGTTGTGAAATTATTTTATTTTTTTAGCATTTAATAATGCTTCTTTTTACTTCCACTAGAACTTTCTTGTTTAGGAGGCAATTGGCCTGTAATTATATTACTGTGATGCACATGGTGCTATACAGTGTTCTTAGAAACACCCTGTCAAAGTCACTTTAATGCAATTGCAATGGATTGTCTATAAGTAGAAAGAACTACTTATACAAGACTGAGTTGTCTCCCTTGTGCAAAGCAGTGACTAACATTGCAGCAGATTTGATGAGTGCTGTTCAAATTAGTGGAAGGTCATCTGGGTACACATATATTGTAAATCATTGCTGTAATAAATGCTGTTTCTTTGAAATGCCATATTCACGGACCATGCATTGGTTTTAAGATGAAAATAAAACAAATTGAAGCAGCTATTAAAGAGGTGTAGGTCTCTGAGTGCTGTAAATTCAGTCTGTAATGTGTGATGTTTGAAACTCATAGTTGAATATGGGAATATTAAATGTAACATACTTGTGACAGTCCAAGCTAAGTCATTAATCTTATTTTAATTACTTTAAATGTTTTATTAATGTTTGAAACATTCAGGATTTCTATTTATAGTACTGTACTGCTTTAAAAAATGCACCTCCTGCTAGCAATACTTAGGAGATATATTTTCTCGTACTGTTCTAATATTTCATAGAGCACTGTATTTGGAATTATTAGCATACAAAAAATACATGGTCACATTTCAGGTAGGCAATGGGTAAAAATGTAGTACACAGGGGTACTTTTATAGCAAAAAGGGAGAATACAATTGCCGAAGGCTGTCTGGGGATGATTAGAGCTGTAGTATACTACAGGTAGATGTTGCAAGGTGAATTCCCTAAATTATTTTTTTGGATCTTCCATTTGCCGATGGTCTTTAAAGATAAACTGTATGTTTTGCCTAGGGTCCCCCATCACCTTAACCCAGCCCTGTGAATTGCTTTTTGAAAGACTTTACCAATAGATTATGTGGGTTTAGTAGAGTTTTGTCTACCTCTCCCTTTTTTACCATTTATCTTACTACACCAAATAATCCTTATTATGAAGCATTTGACACTTGGAAAATATACATCGTTTTGTTACTGCCCAAATTGTGTTTCTTCTGCAATATTTAGTCTTGTGATGTGTGGACTAGAAAATGCTATAACCTGGTTTTAAGTTAATTCTTTGTAACAATAGATGATCGGTTTTTGTCTGTTTCTGTTGTTGATCTTGGCTATAGTACGCCTTCTTATCCCTATAGCATTCCTTACTCTGATAACAGATGATTATTATGAATTTTGTACATTTTATTGTGTATTTAAATATGGGGTGTAAGGCCTGGTAAACATGAGCTGATCATGGGCCACTTCTTTCTTCCAGACATCATATTACTGATTGTTTTAAGTACAGGATAAGCAGACAGTTGAAAAATAGATATACTGTATACACAAATTATTGAAATTAATTTAAACTACTATTATACTACTATTTTTTTTCAAATAACATTAGCAAGTGACTGGTCTGCTAGTAAATTTCTTTCACACTCTGACCAAAATATCAGCATGGTGAAAAATCACCTGCTTTGTACCAACCATTAATTGGATGACATGTAAATTGCACTACCAGTTGTGTTATGGACTTTGAGCATGTATACATAAGGCCCAATTTATCACCTGGGCTGATAGTTTGGTCAGGTCACCCAGATGATAAATGTAAACACTCACAAGTTGTTGAACCGCACTTCTCCCAGAACCATCCCACTGCAGACTGCACTGCTCCTCAGTCCATAAAATATGTAACAAAAACAAATGCAGCTAGACCAGTGATAGCGAACCTTTTAGAGACATACAGGGTTATTCAATAAAAGTTCTTATCGTTTAAAATGGTGCTAATTTTGCCCCAACCAATCAGATCTTATTTAACATTTGAAAGCTAACATCTGATTGGTTGGGGCAAAATTAGCACCATTTTAAACGATAAGAACTTTTATTGAATAGCCCTGAGAGTGCCCAATCTGCAACCCAAAACCCACTTATGTATTACATAGTGCCAACATGAATGCTGAGGTTTTATTTTACAAAAAACATACAGACACAGACAGATACAGTAGATAAAATTGATTATAAATTAACATTGATTGTTATTTGCACAATAAATTTTGATACACTGATGTAATGCACTCCTCATACTTTGATTTGAGGTTGGATTCTGTCAACCTCAGAAGAGGCAGACTGGGGATTAACATTCAGTCATTGGCTGTGATGTCAACTGTCAAATCCATAACTGAGTAAAAAGGACATGTGCAGGATTTCAGGTTAGACTTATATATTTCACATTGCAAACTATTACCGTTTAGGGTTTTGGGGGGTGATTTACCTGTATGTAAGTTTTCATTTCAGGGCTGGACTTGCCCTTTAAATCATTGTCCCTGTTAGTAAATTTTAGCATGCTTTGACTTTGTTTGTGACTTTATTCACCTGGCTCCTTCTGAAAAAAGACTTACGGGGAGATTCAATTTCGGGAAGTCGCGTAACTTACCTTAG